>KV004550.1:43102-57578 GCA_001598015.1 Dorcoceras hygrometricum | reverse complement strand
ACGGTCAGACGTAACGAGGGGCTAACTTTCCCTTGTGTCCAAAGCGCATCACACTGCGAAACGGAGAAACTTTGAGAAATACACGATCACCAACCTGAAACTCAAGAGGTCGACGTCTCTTATTCGCATAACTGGCTTGGCGATCCTGGGCAGCCTTCATCCGCTGTCTAATAAGATCCACATGATCTTTCATTTGCTGCACAAAGTCAGGGGCAGATAGCTGCTTCTCCCCCACTTCTTCCCAACACACTGGCGATCTGTACTTTCTACCATACAAAGCCTCAAACGGCGCCATACCAATCGTCACATGGTAGCTATTATTGTACGAAAACTTAACCAAAGACAACGCGTCTTGCCAGCTACCTCCGAAATCCAACACAACAGTTCGCAACATATCCTCCAACATCTGGATAGTGCGCTCAGATTGTCCATCTGTCTGGGGGTGATATGCGGTACTCATAGCCAATCTGGTCCCAAAGCTGTTTGCAAACTCTTCCAAAACCTGGAAGTAAACCTTGGATCTCGGTCAGAAACGATCGAAACGGGCACACCATGCAGTCTAACAACAAAATCAACGTACAGCTTTGCCATCTTCTTCAACGCGAAGTTCATCCCATAGGGAATAAAATGTGCAGACTTCGACAGTAGGTCTATAACCACCCAAATAGCATCGCATCCTCTGCTGGAACGAGGCAGATGGGTCACAAAATCCATAGCAATGTGCCCCCAATTCCATTGAGGCACTTCCAAACTTTGCAGCAAACCACCGGGTCTCATGCTTTCGGCCTTTACCATCTGACAATTCAAACAACGGGCAACAAAACCGACAACGTCGCTCTTCAGGCCAGCCCACCAAAAGTGCGGCTTCAAAGTGTGGTACATCTTCCGTGCAGCAGGATGAACACTATGTCTGCTACAGTGTGCTTCCCAAAGGATCTCCTCCTTCAAATCAATCAAATTGTGCACAACCAACCTGCCCCGGAAACGCAAACAACCATCGGAAGAAACAGAATAATCTTCAAGTTCTCCAGCCCTGACCTTCAACTTCAACTCGTGGATAGACGGATCAGTCCTCTGAGCTGCTCGAATAGTTGAGACAATCTGTGGCTCCACTTGGAAAGAGGAAACCACAACGCAATCCTCAGTCGGGTAGAATCTCCAACCCGTAGTTTTAAGATGCTTCTGATCCTTAGAGATGTACAACGACGCAAGCATCTCACTAGCCTTCCTGCTCAAAGCATCGGCCACTACGTTCGACTTCCCAGGCTGGTACTTGATCTCATAATCAAAGTCCTTTAGCAGCTCCATCCACCTACTTTGTCTCATTCTCAAGTCAGGCTGTGAAAACAGATACTGCAAACTCTTGTGGTCGGAGTACACCACAAACTGCTCGCCATACAGGTAGTGACGCCAGATCTTCAACGCAAAGACCACCGCTGCTAACTCCAAATCATGGACTGGATAACGAGTCTCATGCGGTTTCAGTTGTCGCGAGGCATACGCAATGACTTGACCATTCTGCATCAAAAACACAACCCAATCCATTTAGCGAAGCGTCAGAACAAACAACAAATCCACCTGTTCCGGACGACAGAGCCAACACAGGTGCAGTAGTCAGTTTCTCTTTAAGCAGTTGAAAGGCATTCTCGCACTGCTCAGTCCAAACAAAACACTTGTCCTTCTGAGTCAATTGAGTCATTGGCTTTGCTATACTAGAGAATCCCTCAATGAAGCGACGATAATAGCCAGCCAGACCCAAGAAATTTCGAATTTGGGAAACATTTCTGGGACGCTCCCAGTTCATAACGGCATCAACCTTACTGGGATGCACCGAAATCCCCTCGGCTGAAATCACATGTCCCAAGAATACGACGCGGTCTAACCAAAACTCGCACTTGGAAAACTTTGCATACAACTGCTGGTCTCTCAGCGTCTGAAGGACAACACGCAGATGCTCCTTGTGCTCCAAAGGAGTCCTTGAATAGACTAAGATGTCGTCAATGAACACGATCACAAACTGATCAATAAACTCGTGGAAGACTCGGTTAATCAGATCCATAAAGACTGCAGGGGCATTAGTCAAACCGAACGGCATAACCAAAAACTCATAATTCCCGTACCTCGTACAAAAAGCAGTCTTCGCGACATCTTGTTCTCTCACTCTCAGCTGATGGTACCCTGATGACATACTAGGTCGTATGAAATCTTTCTCCAGCAAATCATCCAACTGCACCTTGAGCTCTCTCAACTCCGTAGGCGCCAGACGATACAAGGCACTAGAAATCGGAGCTGTGCCAGGCACCAACTCAATGCTGAAGTCAATCTTCCTCCTCGGAGGAAAACAAGGAATCTCCTCCAGAAACACATCCGGGAAATGTCGCACCACGGGAACGTCACTAAGCTGAACGCGGGAAGAAGAAGACGCATCCAAAGCATAGATCATAAAGCCAGCATTCCCCGAAGACAGCAAGCTAAACATCTCCATCGCTGAGACTAAGGGAATCTTCGATCGAGAATCCTGGCCGTAGAAGTCCCACTTCTCTCCAGACATAGGCCTAAAGCGCACAATCCCATGGAAACAGTCCACGGAAGCCCTATAATTGGACAGCACATCCATCCCAACTATGCAATTGAAATCCCACAACATCAAACGAATCAAACTCTCCACCAACACATGCTCACCAAAACGCAATACGCCATCCAACAAAACCTCCTGGGAGAACAGGCTCACACCACCAGGGGTAGAAACAGAAACGGCATCGTGAAAAGGGATGGTACACAGACCATGCTCAACAAAAAAACGAATCAGAAAATAAAACGAATGCGATGCACCGGTGTCAAACAACACACACGCAGGAAAATAAAAAACAAGGCAAGTACCTGCGATCACCCGACTCGGTGTCTCCTCGGCCTGATCCCTAGTGATGGCATTAACTGAGCATGCTGGGGTCCAGAGAAGAAAGGCTGAGACGACTGTCCAAACCGCGATGGACCAGGCTGTTGAAATGGCCTAAAATGAGTCTCACCCAATCGGGGCTGTTGAAACTGAGGGGAACGACCCGTAGATTGACCTCCATGACCCTGAGGCTGGGCTGCGGTCTGCTGTGATCCAGCTGACGGACAAACTCTAGCAAAATTCCCGTACTAACAACAAAGGTTGTAGGAGCCCTGCACACCCACACACTGCGTAGACGTATGCTTTCCACCGCAAAAGCCACAAAACTCAGCTCGAGAACCGCTGCTACTGGAGCTTCCCGAACCAGAAGAGACAGTACCCGACTTTTTCTTGAACTGCTGACCTCGGGGTCGAAACCTCTGACGGCCAGACTGCTGAGCCACATGCTGCTGATGCTGCTGCTGCGGCTGAGGGCTGACTGGGAGGACTGGGAAGACTGCGCTCCCTGAATAGCAGGACGACTAACCTGCGCCGCCTGCTGCCTGCGAGCACGATGATTCTGCAAACCCTCCTCGATATCAATAGCAGTGTCAACTGCTTTGGCATAGCTCTTGGGTTTGCTGGTCAGCACCATCTGATACAACTCTTCATTCAAGCCCTCAAGAAATCTAGTTCGCTTGGCCCTCTCCCGGCCAGAAACATGTGGAACGTACGCCAACAGAGAAGAAAACTTCCTAGCATACTCCCGAACAGTCATGGAACCCTGCTCCAGATGGTCGAACTCTCGCTCGCGGGCGTTCACATAAGAGTCAGGCACATACTCCTGCCGGAAGGTCTCGCAAAACCTGTCGGGGTCGAAACCTCTGACGGCCAGACTGCTGAGCCACCTGCTGCTGATGCTGTTGCTGCTGGGGCTGATGGGCTGACTGGGAGGACTGGGAAGACTGCGCTCCCTGAATAGCAGGATGACTAACCTGCACCTCCTGCTGCCTACGAGCACGACGATTTTGCAAACCTTCCTCGATATCAATAGCAGTGTCAACTGCTTCGGCATAGCTCTTCGGGTTTGCTGGTCAGCACCATCTGATACAAATCTTCATTCAAGCCCTCAAGAAATCTAGTTCGCTTGGCCCTCTCCCGGCCAGAAACATGGGGAACGTACGCCAACAGAGAAGAAAACTTCCTAGCATACTCCCGAACAGTCATGGAACCCTGCTCCAGATGGTCGAACTCTCGCTCGCGGGCGTTCACATAAGAGTCAGGCACATACTCCTGCCGGAAGGTCTCGCAAAACCTGTCCCAGGAGATCCCAACACCGGTCTCCAACAAGGTACTCGAAGCTCCTCGCCACCAGCGCTCTGCTGCCTTCCTAAGCAAGAGGGTCGCTAAACCCAGCCGAAGATCATCATCATACTGCACCCGATCAAAAAGACCAATAATGTTACGGAGCCACCAGTCCGCATCCTCACTGGACTCATCACCATTAAAGACTGGAGGGTTCATCCGCTGAAACCGGGCTATAACAACATCCATCCGCTCCACCGGGGGAGGCAAGTCACCAACTTCCTCCTCCTCCTCATGCCTACTACGGGAACGACTAGGAGCGCTACGCCGATCCTCGTTCTGTCCTGCCGATTCCTCAAACTGCCCCCTACCTCTACCACGACGTCTAGGCGGCATCTACGAAAACACTCAACATGATCAAGCAAAACAGAACAGATACAGCATAGAACACAGAAATATGCAGCACGTGTAATCACATAGCCAAACACATGCAACACACAACACTGTGCCTAGACTCAAGTGTGATCAAAGAAATCGAGCTTATCCCAGCTTAAGCTCTGATACCAAAAAGGTCAGGCCTCGTGCTCAAATCAGAGAAAACACATACAAACACAAGCGGAAGCTACTAAAAAGCGGGGAAAATTTTCGCTTTTGGCCTGACGGTTTAAAACAATATAATTAAAATAGTGCGATACTCAAAATATATCCCAGTTTGTAAAAACAACCAAATGCAGTTGCCATCCAACAACAAGACAGTATAGCAATACAACAACAAAAACATGTATCAGACTCCAACAACATAATACAACAACAAAGCGCAGGGCATCCCCTGGCTAACAGTACTGATACATTTAAATATGCTATACGCTACTGGGATACTCAACCACGTCCTGGGGCACCACCAGCTGGGTTAAAACCACGACCAGCTGTAAAACCTGGGTTTCCTGAAAACAACACAACAAGGCAAACAACCAAGCCCCAGAGGGACATTGGGTCAAACCCAAGTACAGAGAGCAACTATAAATAGCAGTAAACAGCAAGAATGAAATGCAGATGCTATGCATGAGAAAGGATACAATAGCTCAACAGAAACTGCAACAGAATATGTGGCCACGGTGAGTGTAGGACATGTGGGTGCTACCCACTCACCCCTACTCGCCCACCCTTACCAGATGCATCAACACCCAACCTATGAGTTGTGGTAGCTAGCCACTCGGTGCATAGGGGAAATGAGAGTGCGGTATCGCCGCTCGCCCTCGCATCCTGGTAAGAAAACAAAGAAGCAACAACGAAACAAGGCAATGGCTGCCACAACTGAAATTGAATGTCATGCGTGTATGCAACATGCTGGAACACAAGCATATAAACATATGCAACACAGCAATTAAACACAACAGCATACACAGTCCTCAACCAGGACAACAACAAAGCACGGCAGTCCAACACAGCCATCTCGCAATTCATCCAAGACAAGTTCCACGCTGAATTACAAGTTCAAGATCCGTACCTTAATTCCTAGCTCAATACCACAACAAAGAGCTCGAGAGATCTAATTCCAATACCTGCTAACACACGCGCAAGCAGGTTTAGGGAAATACCAACAAAACTCACGGCCAAACACTGGCTGGGAGCAACAACTCAACCAGCAACTACACAACCCATACAACTATAAAAGGAGCTTAAAACAAGGCCTAGAACAATATTCCAAAAACTGAATTCGAAAGCTACCTGCGTACACAACACTCGGCCGAAAGACAGTAGCTTCGAGCTTTTGTTTAGCCTATGATAGCCTCCAAAATGGGTAAGAGATGAAAGAGCTTCTCAAGAGGAGTCCAACGCTACCTCGCATGTCCAAAACGATGGCCGGAAATGATAGGAATCATCGGATAAAATCAACGGTGAACAGTACCCGAGGGTTTGAGAAACAGAGAACGAAAGTAGAGAGAAATTACTAAGTATGGATCTGGTGAAATAAACGAAGCCAAGCCATGCTTCTTATAGAGACGCGAGAAATCTGGTTAAGTATTCCACCGACAGAAACAGATCCCACAATCCAACACTCGCTTGCGCTAAACAATGCTCAAACCCCAAAACGACGTCGCTCCAAAACCACGGTGAAATCTGGAGGCCAAAACGCTAAAAGCTGGAAATAGCGCTAACCGCTCAAAACGACGCTGCATAGCACCTCGGTGAGGTCTGGACGTTAGCAACAACGCTGGAGAAATCTGAACAGGAAGTGTTGACCCGCGTTGACGTCTTTATTCACAACTAGCGCTACACACAACAGACCTCTCCTCACGCGAACAGATCTCTCGCTAGCGCTACACTCAAAATGACGTCACGCCAACTAATCTAAACAGTGTCGTATCCCACACGATACAAAACATATGGAGACCAGATCTCTACACACTAACGCATCAGATCTCTCCTACACACAAAACAACCAGACTTCACCAAACGACAGGGTTTTGGAATACAACACTTAAAACGTGCGAGCAGACATCTCAATACGTCTAGCGCTACCAGATCTCTCTAAACGATGACGTACCAGGATCTCTCGCTACAAAACACGCCGCAACGCTAAGCGTCCATATTTCACAAAATCCGAAAAGATTTCTCACGTAACAAACAGATTTCACCAACAATACAGATTTCTCGCAAAACCAGATTTCAACTCGAAAAAACCAAAATTCCCAGATTTGTTCTAAATGCGATTTCTGACCCGAAAATAAAACTAAAACCTCCAAACAGATATCTGAACCACCAGAAATCTCTAAAAACCGATTAATTCCACAATTAATCTTAATTAACTTTTCAGGTCTCACATTGAGACTAGAATCTGCGATGTGAAGTACCACGTTTCATTGGTAGGGAACATTGTGATGTTCTGAGCATGCAAATGGATAGTGACCTGGTGATCTATCGAACTACCCTCGTTCGGACTTTCCAAGTGGTTACCATTTGTTGAGTGGATAAGTCCGAGGTCTTGGTTGTACAGATTAGCCCTCACTACTCGAAACGTCATTGAGACTCTGCATGATAGGTGCCTCACTTTGACCCGTTTACCGACTCTGTTGGGGTCATCAGGTGGTGGGATTGGGTGAGGTCCCGATGCATGTAGGAGTCGATGCTTCATTGTCGTGGATTCATTACTCGCCTTTGTGCGTGGATATCCTATGTCTGAGGAGATAATAGTGTGATAAATCTCTGGCCAGAGTACTAGATGTGTTTTAGGTAAATGGGTTTACCTAGTAACACATGCGATGTCACTATTTGATCTCCGAGATGTATGCATGGTTATTGGATCTCTAGCGACTCTCGATTTACCAATGGTCGTTGATCTGATCGGGATATTTGTGTTTAAAGGACCGTACTGTATGCTAACCATGACCGACTGGTTCTTGCAGGCACTATCAGTGATACCTAAGGGATCATGGGGCGATGTTGCTAGGCGCTTTACCATGATCCGATCGGCTAGTCCAAAAATGTGGTTTCGGAGTCACACATGTTGTGGGCCCATGGCTAGCTGTATCCCTGAACCATTGAGGGTCAAACAAGTACTGGTTTCTCAATTACCGCATGGAAATTAAGCTCAATTTGTTGAGCATAGGAGGAGGAAGGATGGAAGTGCGACTTCCTAAAATTGAACAGGGGTCAAAATGCAATTTCCCTAAAGTTTGGACTAGTTTGACTATCCTTAAACTTGCAGGGGCCAAACTGCTATTTTGATAGATCGGTCCAATCTGATCGTCGATCGGGATTATGATGGATCCACGGTGATGGACTTGAAACGAATGTTCTCCCTGGGCCTGGGCCCGACCCAAGCCCATTGGACCGGTTCAAGCCCATGACAAGTCTATATATAGATGACCTAGGGTTTGTATGACACACTCTATCCTAACCCTAGATTACACACGCCTCCCTCTCCTCTCCATATCCGTCTCGGCCGCCCGCCGCCGCCTGTCGTCGTCGTCGGACTTGTTCCGACCTTCGCGACGAGGAGATTCCGTCCGTGAAATATTCGTCACGTTTTCTAGTGCAGACTGACGAAGTGATCGTGATTTCAGTCGTGGATCGGATTAGGAGAACGACAACCACCTACCGTTGAAGTGCCGATTTCCTCGTGAAATTGGTCGGAGCCAGGCGCCTAGACGCCAGCAAGGTACCAATCTAAAACACCCTATGGATGTTTTATTGTTGTATTTGTTATGTATTGACCGTTCCTGGTGCAAAATTTTTAAATCTTCCGCTACCCCCCGGGAGCGGGATCCGGATCCGCCGCTGCGCCAACAGTTTCAACTGTGGAAGACATCGTTTGCTGTGGAGTTAGTAACTAGTTTAGACATCTGAACCATATCAGTATAAACAGTTGAGGGCGAAAGCTGGATTCAGTTTTGAGAATACTTTTGCCTTAGTTTAAGCATAGATCTGAGTTGCTTAGAACAGTAGTGATTCGAGGATTTATATACCAAGTGCTGATCGACACTTAGCTTATTTTGAACCCGACATTCCTCATCGTTTTCCCCAGTGTAACTGGTGACGTTGAGCTCGTCTTGAGTAGCTCTTTCGATTGATACCAGTTAGGAAGTCTCATTCGACGTTGGAGAGGGAGCGCGAAGAAGCTGTGAGTTCGTATGTTCTCGTGACAGTTGAGTAGAGATTTCTCTTGTGCGTGTGAGCTTCTGATTTGAGCTCCAGGGAAGTTCCTGCTGTGTTTGTCGTGACCAGCGAGGAAGCAGTTTGTGTAGACTGAAGTTGTCGTGCCTGAGTAAGATCTGTTGAGGTATAACTTGAGAATTGAAGGTACGAGTTGAGCTTTTGTTAACAACTTAGACATAGCGTGCTAGTATTTGAGGCATGAAATCTGTGTTATGTGATTTCTGTGATTACTTGATAGCTTTATTGAATTGATATGCTCCATTTACGTAATTTATGCATGTTTAAATCAGATTTAAATTTCATGGCATTGATGAATACATATTGAGCCTTTGATCGATTGATAACCTGAGATAGAGCCACGTTGTGACCGGCAGACAGATGTGTCGTGCCTGAAAGGTACAACCCTATCATCGGAGTGGTGATCAAATGATTGGTTGTGTCTGAAAACCACCGAGCTGCGATGGCTGATGGGCTTGAAGATCACGGGCCGATGATTTCCTCGGTTGATACACTGTGCGGGTATAGAGGCTCGATTGAGATTTACTACCAGCTGATTAGCATGCCTTGATGACCGATTTTCTTTGACAGCCGCATGCATTCATGACTTAGAATACTGCATGTTTATGATTACTGTTATATTAGTGCTCATTTGTACGGAGGCTTGACCTCGTATTCTTTTCCTACTTTTGTATTGTTTGGGTCCGTTTGCCCAGTTGCAGGATCTTCAGGTAACCAAGCTGGACAGACTGGAACCCCAGCTGGTCGATCCCCATTTCCTTGAGTCCCAGTTATTATATTATGTATTGATCCATGAGATTCCCTGATGTTGTATGTATTCTGGGGGATCGTTGTTGATTTGATTTGTGATTACCTGTTGTTGTATGTGTTTTGATTTAATTGTATTTTGATTATGATTATTTTGAAGATATGATTTTGTTCGGGCCCAACTTTAATTCGAAAATAGCCATTTTTTATGCTTCCGTGTTTATGTGCTTAATTGTGCAATTAATCTTTGTTAATTTTCACGGGGCCTGACGAAGAATCCTCTCGGATCTCTCTTCGTAACTCAGATCTGGTTCTAACTGAATTACATGCGACGGGTTGGGAATATACTTCCTCAAAGCTGATACCTGAAAAACAGTATGCACTACGGACAAATGCGGGGGCAATGCTAAACGGTAAGGATCTCATAAGGCCCAATATACCTGGGACTCGGCTTTCCTTTCTTTCCGAAACGCATTACTCCCTTCAACGGAGCTACTCTAAAAAACACATGGTCGCCAACCTCAAAACTCAGCTCTCGACGTCTATTGTCTGCATAAATCTTCTGTCTGCTCTGAGCAGCTCTCATCCGTTCACTAATCCTTCTAATAGCCGCAGCTGTTTTCTCTACCATATCTGGTCCTAGACCAGCTCGCTCTCCTACCTCATCCCAGTGAAGAGGTGTTCTACACTTGCGACCATATAAGGATTCGTATGGGGCCATCTGGATAGAAGATTGGAAACTGTTGTTATATGCAAATTCTACCAACAGTAGCTTTGAATCCCAGCTTTCTGAAAAATCCACAATACAAGCACTAAGTAAATCTTCTAAAATCTGAATCACCCTTTCAGATTTACCATCTGTCTGCGGGTTGAAGGCTGTGCTAAAAGTCAATTTCGTCCCCAAATCTCTATGCAAACTCTTCCAGAAAGCTGACGTAAACTTCGAATCTCTATCAGATACTATTGAAACTGGAACACCGTGCAGTCTCACTATTTCCTTCACATACAGATCTGCATATTTGCTCACATCATATGTTATCTTAACTGGTAAGAAGTGAGCTGACTTAGTCCATAGCTATGCACTCCCATTTCCATTCTGGAATAGGCAGGGGCTTCAACATTCCTGCTGGTCTTTGGTGTTCAGTTTTCACCAATTGACATGTCAAACATTCAGATACAAATATGGATATATCCCTCTTCATTCCCGGCCACCAATACAATTTCTGGAGGTCCTTATTAATCTTAGTACTCCCCAGGTGCACAGAGTATGGGGCTGAATGGGCTTCTGCCATCAAATCTGATCTCAGGGTGTCTACTTGGGGCACCCACATCCGGCCATGAAATCTCACTATTCCTTCTTCTGAAAAGTAGAGACTACTACCTCTCTCTCTATCTTGCTTAACCCACTTCTGAAGCTGCTAATCTTTCATCTGTCCATCTCGAATCTGGTCTAACAGATTTGATCGAATGGTTAGATCTGCCAAGATCATAGTACTACCACTGGGCACCAATTCTATTCCAAACTTCTCAATATCGTGCACCAAGGGTCTCTAGACACTGAGTTGGGCTAATCCAACAGATTTCCTACTTAAAGCATCCGCTACTACATTGGCTTTTCCTGGGTGATAGCTGATTGTACAATCGTAGTCCTTTACTAACTCCAGCCATCTCCTCTGCCTCGTGTTGAGCTCCTTCTGGATGAAAAAGTATTTGAGGCTCTTATGGTCTGTGAATATCTCAAACTTCTCCCCATAAAGGTAATGTCTCCAGATCTTCAAGTCAAATACTATAGCTGCCAATTCTAAGTCATGGGTGGGATAATTCTTCTCATGATCCTTAAGTTGTCTGGAGGCATACAAAATTACTCTACGGTCCTGCATCAGTACAACACCTAAGCCCAACTTGGACGCATCTGTGTAAATCACAAACTTCCCTTGATCATATGGCATGGTTAGCACGGGGGCTTCTATCAATGCTTGTTTCAACTTGTCGAAACTGAGTTGGCATTCTAGAGTCCAATCATACTTAACCTGCTTTCTTGTTAGAGAGATCAAGGTAACGACTATCTTCGAAAATCCTTGAATGAATCGCCTATAGTACCCTGCTAAACCCAAGAAACTCCTTACTTTCGAAACAGACTTGGGAACTGGCCACTCACGAACTGCTTCTACCTTAGCTGGATCTACCTACAGTCCATCCTTAGATATAATATGACCTAGAAATGCTACTTTAACTTGGAAAACAATCGCTTATTCTTAAAAACTTGGAGCATTGTCCTCAGATGGTCGGCATGCTCAAATCTGGTCTTAGAGTACACTTAGATATCATCTATGAATACAACTATGAACTGATCCAAAAATGGCTGGAAAACTCTATTCATTAAATCCATAAAAGTTGAGGGTGCATTAGTAAGTCCAAAGGGCATTACTAGAAACTTATAGTGACCATAGTGGGTTCTAAAAGCTGTCTTATAGAATCCGCTGGCTTAATCTTCAATTGATGGTAACCAGATCTTAAGTCGATCTTAGAAAAGACTATCGATCCCTTCAGCTGGTCAAACAGGTCCTCGATCCTAGGAAGGGGATACTTATTCATAATGATCAGCTTATTCAGTTCTCGGTAATCTATACATAACCTTAGACTCCGATCATTATTCTTAACAAATAAAACGTCTAGGCGCCTGGCTCCAACCAGATTTACAAGAAAACTGGCTCTTCACGGTAGGTGGCGGTAGATTTTCCAATCAGGTTGGAGCCAGGCGCCTAGACTCCAGCAAGGTAACTATCTACAAACATTCATCAGGGGTTCCCCAGGGGGACGTACTCGTTCTAATGAATCCTTTATCCAACAAATCTTGGATCTGCACCTTCAAATCCTTCATCTCAGATGGAGCTAGGTGATAGGGTGGTTTAAATACCGGTGCTGCTCCTGTTACTAAGTCAATTACGAATTCTAGCTCCCTATCCGGTGGTTGCCCATGGATATCTTCTGGGAAAACCTATGGAAACTCACTTACTACCTCCACATCTGAAAGTGGTGGTTTACTAATCGTATTTAAGGATGTTAAGCTGGCCAAGAATCCTACCCCTCCTTTCCTCAAACAACGTTGAGCCTTAAGAGCTGATATAATGCGCGGCATCTTCCAATATAATTGGCCACAAATGTAAACGGGTCTCCTCTGGGGTGGGTTAACCATTACTGTTCGGAACTTAAAGTCAATCACTACTCCATACTTGGTCAACCAGTCCATTTCCAAAATCATGTCAAACTCGAGCATCGGTAGCATAATCAAATCTACGGTAATCAATCACCCTTGAAGTCTAAGTTCTAAATCTCGAAACATATCGTAGGATACTAACTCTTCTCCTAAGGGTACCTTTACGCAAAAGCCTATAGTTACTTGGTCGGGTCTGATGGGTAAATTCTTATCAAAATTGGCTGCTATAAACGAATGGGTAGCTCCTGAATCTGTCAATGCTATGGAGGGAATACTAGCAATCAAGATCATACCCGTAAACACCGTCGTATCTGGGTTGGCCTACTCAGATGTCATCACAAAAGCTCTAATGGTCACCAGCTGTTTAGTCTTTGGGCAATTCTTAATCATATACCCTGGCAACCCACATCTGAAGCAGACATTCTGACCAAGTCTGCACAAACCAGAGTGGTTCTTCTGGAAGTTGGAACACACTGGTCTGTTGTTGCTAACAGGAACTGCACTAATGGGTTGGATGGGTAGGGGCTTATGCTCTTGAGGCCTCTGCTGATTCTTATTCTGCTTCTCAAATATCCTCGGATCCTTCTGCTTAAAGGCATGTATCTTTTGTTGCCTTTCTTCCTCCACATCTTTCCAATCTCTTTCAACACGCAGGGCTCTATCCACTGCTTCTCTGTAAGTCTTAGGCATAGATAGCCTAACATTCATCTTGTACATAGGCTTTAACCCTTCCACAAAATGACTCAGTTTCTCATATGGATCATTACCAATAAGAGGCACAAAATAACAACCTCTTTAAAACATCCGCACATACTCCTTCACGGTCATATTCCCTTGTTTCAAAGTTAGAAATTCTCTCTTCAACTCAGACCTCTTGTCTGCTGTGAAGTATTGTTCGAAGAATACTACCTTAAAATCTCCCCAAGTCAGATTTTCCAAATACACCGATAGCTAGACTCCTTCCCACCAAATCATAGCGTCATCCCTCAACATGTAGATAGTGTTGGGTAGCCGCGGCGGATCCGGATCACGCCTCCCGGCGAGGCAGCGGAAGAACAAAAACAATGGCCGGGAGACGATCAATACAGTTAAAACAAACTCAGTCTATGACATTCATAAGGTGTTTAGGTGACTACCTTGCTAGCAACTCGTGCCTGGCTTCGACCAGTTTCTCGAGGAAACTGGCACTTCACGGTAGATTGCGGTAGACTACGTCAATCCGGTCCACGACCAGAATCGAGAATCCTTCGTCAGCCTGCACTAGAAGGCCTGACGAGATCGGCGCGGACGGATTCTCCTTGTCAAGTTGGCCGGAACAATTTTTCCGGCGAAGAGATGCGGCGGCGGCGGCGGCGCACGAGGGGAGGAAGGGGGCGGCACTTGATGCTTAGGGTTAGGTTTAATGTTGTGTATCAAGTGTATGATTAAGTCTAATCAAGTCTATATTAAATAGACAAGTAATAGGATTGGACCGGCCCAACGGGCCCGGGTCCAACGGAGGAACATTCGGTTCATCCCTATCACCGTGACTTCATCGTAACTCCGATCGCCGATCAGATCGGACCGATCGACTCAGTTTCCGAAACTGAACACTATGATCTGAAAAACCATTTTTTCAGAACCCCAGTGCAAAATGACCGTTTTGCCCCTCAACA
>KV004550.1:1298-32493 GCA_001598015.1 Dorcoceras hygrometricum | reverse complement strand
AACTGTATGGGGAGAAC
Source organism: Dorcoceras hygrometricum (assembly GCA_001598015.1). Taxonomy (NCBI): domain Eukaryota; kingdom Viridiplantae; phylum Streptophyta; class Magnoliopsida; order Lamiales; family Gesneriaceae; genus Dorcoceras; species Dorcoceras hygrometricum. The sequence goes on along the minus strand of KV004550.1, from coordinate 32,476 downwards.
TCTCGACATGAGAGGTTCACGGCTGTCAAGGAGCTTATGACGAGCCGCATGCGCGATGGGACTTCGGTCCGCGAGCATGGGGTTCGTATGATTGGGCTCGTTGAAAATCTGTCGGGCCTTGATATCACGCTTCCACATGAGCTGTCTGTGGATGTGCTTCTCCTCTCACTACCCGCTGCATTCGACCCCTTTGTGGTCAAATTCAACATGAACAAGCTGGCAGCCACCCTCGAAGAGGTGGTTAACATGCTGGTCGTGTTTGAAGGAACCATAAAGAAGGACAAGCCCGTCCTCCTCATGGGCTCTTCTTCCTCTGCGAATAAGGGGCCAGACGCAAGGGTAAGAAGCATTCTGCCCCTGCAAAGGAGGAAAAGCCCACTAAGAAGCCGAAGGCAAAGGCTTCCAAGCCAAACAAGACTGAGGATGTTTGTCACCACTGCCACAAGCCTGGGCATTGGAGGAGGAACTGCAAGGAGTACCTCGAGCAGTTGCGAACTGCAAAAGGTATGTTCTATATCGAAATAAATATGTCTCTTAATTCGACTTCGTGGGTACTTGATACCGGATGTGGATCTCAAATCTGCAATGATTTGCAGGTGATGAAAAGAAGCCGACGTCTTAGAGAGGGTGAGACCCACTTGAGGCTTGGAAATGGAGCAAGAGTTACTGTAGTAGTTATAGGAGATGTTTATTTATTTCAGTCTTCTAATTTTAAGTTGTTATTAAGTAAACGTTTTATTGTTCCCGAATTAATAAAGAACATTATTCTGTTTCTATGCTTGATAGTGATGGATATTCTTGTATGTTTGCTAATTCGATTTGCAATATTTACAAGAATGAATGTTTAATTGGAACTGGGGAACGCGAAAACGATTTATACACCTTAAAATTAAAAGACGTTCCAACTCGCGATGTCGAAACACACACAACAACAATTAAACGGAAACGAACCTTGATGGACATGGTTCGATCTATGATGAGCTTCACTGAGCTTCCTACCTCGTTTTGGGGCTATGCGCTCGAAACGGCTGTAATGTTGTTGAACAATGTCCACACCAAGGCAGTGGATAAGACTCCATATGAGATATGGATGGGCAAACCACCCAAATACTCATACATGAGAATTTGGGGATGTCCTGCTTACGTGAAGCAGACAGTGGGAGATAAGCTGGATACGAGATCCATCTTATGTTACTTCGTTGGGTATCCAAAGAATTCCATTGGATAATACTTATACCATCCGGACGAAACAAAAGTGTTTGTTTCTAGGAATTCCACCTTCATGGAAAGGGAATTTCTACTTTATAGAAAGGGTAGAATAGTAGAACTCGAAGAGGTTCGAGAACCAACTGAAGTACCAAGTGAATCTCCTGCACCTCCAGAGCCAGTACCAGAAATGGTCGCACCTAGGAGATCCGAAAGGGTTCCTAGGGCTCCTGAGAGATATGGTTTTCTCCTTGAAGATGATCAAGTTGTTGGATCTGATCCAAGAACTTTCAAGGAGGCAATTTCCGATGCTGATTCCAATTTGTGGCTTGAAGCAATGCAGTCTTAGTTTGACTCAATGCATGCGAACCAAGTTTGGACTCTTGTTAATCCTCCCGAAGGAATTGTTCCTATTGGGTGCAAATGGGTATACACGAGGAAACTTGGGCCTGATGGTAAGGTAATGACCTACAAGGCACTAATGGTCGCGAAAGGTTACACTCAAAGGCAAGGTGTTGACTATGATGAAACTTTTTCACCAGTTGCAATGTTCAAGTCAGTTAGAATCTTGTTAGCCATAGCCGCATGGTACGACTATGAGATATGTCAAATGGATGTGAAAACTGCGTTCCTTAATGGAAACATTAAGGAAGCGATCTATATGACGCAGCCTGAGGGTTTCACATCAGTAGGAAGTGAGAATAAGGTATGCAAACTTCAGAGATCGATCTACGGTCTGAAACAAGCATCGAGGAGTTGGAACCTGAGATTCGATGAAACAATTAAGTAATTTGGTTTCATCAAGAATCCCGAGGAGCCATGTGTATATTAGAAGGTAGTTAAAAGCGCTGTGAAATTCTTTGTACTTTACGTTGATGACATTCTACTCATTGGGAATTATGTAGGAATGCTGCAGTCAACTAAAGTATGGTTGTCTAGTAGATTTTTGATGAAGGACATGGGTGAAGCATCCTATATTCTTGGAATACAGATCTATCAGGATAGATCGAAACGGATGCTCGGACTCACCCCGGCCACCTACATCGATACCATACTTAAGCGGTTCTTTATGGAAGAATCCAAGAGAGGACACCTACCTATGTGCCACGGGGTCACTCTATCCAAGTCTATGTGTCCGAAGACTGATGAGGATATACAGAGCATGGCACGTGTGCCATATGCCTTGGCGATAGGTAGTATTATGTATGGCATGATCTCAACTAGACCAGATGTCGCATATGCTCTGAGTGTCACGAGCCGCTACCAGGCCAACCCCGGCAAATTGCATTGGAAGGCCATGAAGGATATTCTTAAGTACTTGCGAAGGACTAAGAATATGTTCATGATCTATGGGGGCGGTGAACTGAAATTGGAAGGCTACACTGATTCTAGCTTCCAGTGTGACGTGGATGACTCGAAGTCTACCTCTGGATTTGTATTCATGCTCAATGGTGGCGCTGTCTCTTGGAAGAGTTCCAAGCAATACACCATCGCGGATTAAACCACTGAGGCTGAGTACATTGCATCATCAGCTGCTGCTAAGGAGGCGGTTTGGATAAGGAATTTCGTCCAAGAGTTGGGCATCATTCCTGATGGAGTTGGTCCAGTCCCGGTGTACTGCGACAACATGGGTGCCGTTGCGCAAGCAAAGGAGCCTAGGTCTCACCAAAGATCCAAACATATACTGAGTAAATACCACATAATCCGGGATATTGTGGCTAGAGGTGACATAGCAGTTGAGAGAGTCGCCTCTGCGGACAACGTTGCTGATCCACTTACGAAGCCCTTGTGTAGGAATGCTGCAGTCAACTAAAGTATGGTTGTCTAGTAGATTTTTTATGAAGGACATGGGTGAAGCATCCTATATTCTTGGAATACAGATCTATCAGGATAGATCGAAACGGATGCTCGAACTCACCCCGGCCACCTACATCGATACCATACTTAAGCGGTTCTTTATGGAAGAATCCAAGAGAGGACACCTACCTATGTGCCACGGGGTCACTCTATCCAAGTCTATGTGTCCGAAGACTGATGAGGATATACAGAACATGGCACGTGTGCCATATGCCTTGGCGATAGGTAGTATTATGTATGGCATGATCTCAACTAGACCAGATGTCGCATATGCTCTGAGTGTCACGAGCCGCTACCAGGCCAACCCCGGAAAATTGCATTGGAAGGCCATGAAGGATATTCTTAAGTACTTGCGAAGGACTAAGAATATGTTCATGATCTATGGGGGCGGTGAACTGAAATTGGAAGGCTACACTGATTCTAGCTTCCAGTGTGACGTGGATGACTCGAAGTCTACCTCTGGATTTGTATTCATGCTCAATGGTGGCGCTGTCTCTTGGAAGAGTTCCAAGCAATACACCATCGCGGATTCAACCACTGAGGCTGAGTACATTGCATCATCAGCTGCTGCTAAGGAGGCGGTTTGGATAAGGAATTTCGTCCAAGAGTTGGGCATCATTCCTGATGGAGTTGGTCCAGTCCCGGTGTACTGCGACAACACGGGTGCCGTTGCGCAAGCAAAGGAGCCTAGGTCTCACCAAAGATCCAAACATATACTGAGTAAATACCACATAATCCGGGATATTGTGGCTAGAGGTGACATAGAAGTTGAGAGAGTCGCCTCTGCGGACAACGTTGCTGATCCACTTACGAAGCCCTTGCCAGGATCGTTGTTTGAAAAACATTGCGAAACAATGGGACTGCGCTTGATGAGTAGTTGGCTATAGGGCAAGTGGGAGATTGTTAGAGTAGATGCCCAAATAGCCAACTTGTGGCGTTTGGGTTTATAGAATCTTGTATGAAACGATCTTTATATATGATATTCGCATTTCTTTATGGCATTCTTTATTTTCATTATGTTATATAATGTTAACAATTGTGTTGGATAAAGACCTAGAATGCACCATGGTGTATGTTAGATGTGATAGTGGGTATGACGGCTATCATGAAACCAATCTAATAGTCACTATGTATTCTGAACACGTTCCTAGTCGATTGGGCCGTCAAAATGAGGATAAGGCCGCCCGAGTTCGAGACTAGCATCTGCGATGTGACGTACCATGTTTCATTGGTAGGGAACATTGTGATGTTCTGAGCATGCAGATGGATAGTGACCTGGTGATCTATCGAACTACCCTCGTTCGGACTTTCCAAGTGGTTACCATTTGTCGAGTGAAAAAGTCTGAGATCTTGGTTATACTGATTAGTCCTCACTACTCGAAACGTCATTGAGACTTTACATGATAGGCGTCTCACTTTGACCCGTTTGCCGACTCACTTGGAGTCATACGGCGGCGGGATTGGGTGAGATCCCGATGCATGTAGGAGTCGATGCTTCGTTGTCGAGGATTCACCGCTCGCTTACATGCGTGGATATCCTATGCTATCTGATGGGATAATAGTGTATAAATGTCTGGCCAGAGTACTGTATGTGTTTCAGGTAAATGGGTTTGCCTAGTAACACTCGCGATATCACTATTTGATCTCCAAGATGTATGCATAGCTATCCGATCTCTAGCGACTCTCGATTTACCAATGGTCGTTGATCTGATCGGGATATATGTGTTGAAAGGACCATACTGTACGCTAACCACGACCAACTGGTTCTTGCAGGCACTATCAGTGATACCTAGGGGATCATGGGGCGATGTTGCTAGGCGCTTTACCATGATCCGTTGGGCAAGTCCGAAATTGTAATTTCGGATCCACAATGGTTGTGGGCCCACGGCTAGATGTATCCCTGAACCATTGAGGGTCACACAAGTACTGGATTCATGATTCCCGCACGGAAACTGAGCTCAATGTGTTGAGCATACGAAGAGGATTTTAGGGAGTGTGACTTCCTAAAAGTCAATAGGGGTCAAATTACAATTTCCAAAAGTTGGAAGACTAAACTGCAATTTTGGAATGGGTGTTCTGAAAAATGGTTTTTCACATCATCATACTCAGTTTTGGAAACTGAGTCGATCGGTCTGATCTGATCGGCGATCGGAGTTGTAATTATGTCGTAGTGATGGATATCGTCATTTGGACCCGGGCCCGTTGGGCCGGTCCAAGTACGTTATTAGTCTACTTATAATAGACTAAGGGCTTCATTAACATAACACAACTCATAACACTCCAACCCTAGACCACTCGGCCGCCCCTCTCCTCTCGCCCCCTCTCTCGGTCGCGCCGCCGCCAAGTGCCGTCGCCCCGCCGCCGCATACGTTGATCGGACTTGTTCCGATCATCTTGACGAGGAGTTTTCGTCCGTGCCAAAATCCGTCAGCTTTCTAGTGCAGGCTGATTGGAGGAAGATTGTTTCCGGTCGTGGACCTGATTGATGATCTACCGTCGCCTACAGTTTGAAGTGCTGGTTTCCTCGTGAAACTGGTCGGAGCCAGGCGCCTAGACACCAGCAAAGTAACTATCTACGAACACCCTATGAACGTTTGTAGATTTATTTTGAATGTATTGAACGTTTCTCGGGGCAACTTTTGATTTTCGCTGCGCTCTCGGGAAACGGGATCCGGATCCGCCACCGTATGCCAACACAAAACGCATAACTTCCTTCATGGGCGATATCCTCACAAACACGTGATCCCAAATAGCTAACTCCAGATCTCGTCGTCTCTGATCGGCATAAATCTTCTGACGACTCTGGGCTGTCCTCATCCGATCCCATATCCTTTGTCACTATATCTGTTGTCTGCTGTACTAGCTCTGGACCAGTCAGCACTCCCTCTCCAAACTCGTCTAGTGCACAGGAGATCGACATGTCCTCCCGTATAGAGCCTCATACAGAGCCATTCCAATCGATGCCTGAAATCTGTTGTTGTACGTGAACTCTACCAGAGGCAAAATCGAGTCCCAGGTACCCTGGAAATCTATCGCACAAGATCTCAGCAAATACTCCAGGATCTGGAAGACTCTCTCCGCCTGTCCATCTGTCTACGGGTGAAATGCCGTGCTGAACGACAACCTAGTCCCCAAGGCGGCATGTAAACTCCTCCAAAACGTAGATGTGAATCTAGTGTCTCTGTCAAACACAATAGAGACTGGTATGCCATGCAGCCTGACAACCTCCCTGATGTAAAGCTCTGCGTAATGCGTCAGGGTGAAAGTAGTCTTCACCGATAAGAAATGAGCTGACTTGGTGAGTCTGTCCACAATGCCGTGTAACCTCTAGGAATCCTGGCTAACCCAACCACGAAACCCATCGTAATATGCTCCCACTTCCACTCGAGAATAGGGAGTGGCTGCAATAACCATGCCGATCGCTGGTCCTCTTCCTTGACCTGCTGATAGGTCAAAAACTCAGATACAAATCTCCCAATATCCTTCTTCATCCCCGTCCACCAATACAGTGTCTGCAAATCTCTGTACAACTTCGTACTCCCTGGGTGGATGGAGTACGTCGATGCATGCGCCTATACTAAGATCTCAGCTCTCAGCTGCCCAGTACTCGACACCAACATACGGCCCCTGAAACATACAATACCATCCTCAACTGTGTACAGGCCTCTGCCTCTGGCCTCATCACGCTGTCTCCACTGCTGTAACTGCTCATCAGAGGCCTGCCCGTCTCTAATCCGCTCTCGAAGATCGGCTGACTGTGAGCGTTGAAAAACTCGGTTCACAACCTCCTGCATAAAAATCCAGTCCGAATCTCTGATTCTCAGCCTGTAGTGGCCTCTCGATTGACAAACATGCCACTACTACAGTCTTCTGACTCAAAGCGTCTGCCACCACATTAGCTTTACCCGGATGATAGTTAATGTCACAGTCATAGTCTTTTACCAACTCTAGCCATCTGCGTTGCCTCATGTTCAGCTCCTTCTGGGTGAAGAAGTACTTGAGACTCTTATGGTCGGTGAAAATCTAACACTTCTCACCGTACAAGTAGTGTCTCCAAATCTTCAGTGTGAACACTACTGCTGCAAGCCCAAGATTGTGCGTCGAATAATTATACTCATAATTCTTCAGCTGTCTCGATGCATAATCGATAACTCTACCACCCTGTATCAGCACTTCACCTAACCCTCTCAGGGAATCATCTGTATAAACTACAAACTCCTCATGATCCACCGACATCGATAACACTGGCGCTGAAGTGAGGGCCTCCTTCAGCTAATCAAAGCTCCTCTGACACTCGGGACTCCACACATACTTCGCATTCTTCTTGGTCAACGGAACTGAAATCGAAGAGAAGCTCTTGATAAACTTGCGGTAGAATCCTGCTAACCCCAAGAAACTGTGAATCTCTGCTGCATTCCTTGGAACCCCCCAGTTCTGCACTGCCTCCACCTCGATGGGTCGACTGAAATCCCATCTCTCGACACAATGTGCCCCAAGAATGCCACCTGCTCAAGCCAAAACTCGTACTTGCTGACCTTGGCATACAATCTGTACTCCCTCAACGTCCTCAAAGCTGTATGCAAGTGCTGCCTATGCTCCTCCAAGCTCCTCAAATAGACCAGAATGTCATCGATTAAAACAATGATGAACTAGTCCAAATAATGTCTTATACCATGTTCATCAGATCCATGAAAATCACTGGGGCATTCGTCAGGCCAAACGGAATCACTAAGAACTCGTAGTGGCCGTAACGTGTTCGAAAAGCAGTCTTCGACATGTCCTCCTCTCTAACCCTCAACTGATGGTAGCCAGACCTCAAATCAATATTCAAGAAAACTCGAAGCTCCTTGCAACTGGTCAAATAAACTTCTCTATCCTCGGGAGTGGGTATTTATTCTTCACTGTAACTCTGTTCAGCTTCCGGTAGTCAATACACAATCTCATGCTGCCATCATTCTTCTTCACAAACAAAACTGGCGCGTCCAATGGAGAAAAGCTAGGGCGTATGATCCCCTTGTCGAGCAACTCTTGAACCTTCTCCTTCAGCTCCTTCATCTCGGTAGGATCCAAATGATACGGTGCCTTAGAGATAGGCACTGCACCAGGCACCAGCTCGAATCAAAACTCTATCTCTCTCTCCGGTGGCACTCCCACTACATCATCAGGGAAAACATCTGCAAAATCCCTGACTACCTCCACATCCGACAGTGAAGGGCCTGCTGAACCTCCTGAATCGGTAACACTGGCCAAGAATGCCTGACATCTGAGCTCAACTAGCTTCCTGGCGTGTAGAAACGATATGAATCTGGGCTTCCTCTGTCTCCTCGCTACCTCAAATAAGAAGGCCTCCTGCCCTGGCGGCCTGATAGTCACTGACCTCAGCTGAAAGTCGATCACCGCCCCAAACTCCGTCAACCTGAAAACCCCGTGCTCAATCAAAGTAAAACCACGCAAAATAATAGCGGAAGAAATAAATATAGTGGCTAAATTTTGGCTTTATGTCCTGACTTTGAAAACATAATTTAAAATATAGTATTATTCAAAATACAGGTTTTACAATGTTCGAAAACCAAATACAACACAGTCACCAACAAACATAGAGTGAATCCCAAATAAACCATATAGATACAATACAATATCATATGTATCTACTACTATAACTGGGACACACTATCCACCTCCTGGGGCACTACCAGCTGGATCAACTCCACGACCAGCGGTGAAACCATGATAACCTAAAAACACACAGGCAAACAAGACAACCAGCCCCAGAGGGACATGGGGTCAAACTCTAGTACGGAGAGCAACTGAAAAACAGAAGTAAGATAGCAACATATAAAATGCGAATGCTATGCATGAGACCGGGCTACCACCGAAGGCAGGGAGCCAAAGGAGTCTCAAGATACAGCTCAACAACGACAACATATCAACTGAGCAATAGTGGCCACGGGGCGTGTGAGTATATGGGAGCTATCCACTCATCTCAACACACGGTACCAGATGCACAATAATTCACTCAACCCGGTGTTGCCAAACTCATGAGGTGTGGGGCTACCCACTCCGCTCATAGTGGCTAACAGATCCCAGCAGGGAGATGAGGTATACGTTAGTTACCCGTTCGTCCTTCAAACAAGCATCCTGGTACACACGGATCAAAGTAACAAGGCACGGCTAAACAAGATCTGAGCTCAACATGAATAATGCGCGTATGCCCATGCAACTGAATTCAACAGCTAACGAAAAACATACACAACACAACAGATCAGTAAACTAATGCAACACAGAAGCACACACATCAGCTCACATAAAATCCATGCCAAATCCAACGCAGTAAAATAATCTCACATCCGTACCTCAATTACGAGCTATAATTAACACAAGCGAAGTCCCGAGCACACAGATCTGAAACCTGTTTAAACAACAACACAATGCTAACTCAAGGATGTAAAGCTCAAGCTACAAACTCGGAACTACAAGCTCCACCAGCTCTGCCCTACTTCTCTAGCTCAACCACCAGCTCTAAGCAAAGCTCAAAGTAGGAAACTATCACTTACCCAACGACCTATCTGAACAACAGAATCGAATCTGCGCTTATGCTAACAGACTACACAGTATCTTCATTCGTGATCTTCTTCCAGATAATCCCAAGCCTGTGAAAGAGGTATGAGAAGAATCGCCTTAACAAGAGGAGTCTAGCGCTACCACTCTTTTGTCCGTTGGAGCTTTTTACCACCGAAAATCGAAGGAAATAAACAACGGTGAATAGTAGCTAAGTTATCGCGATAGGGTAAGCTCACGCGAATATTTCTAAGTGTCGGAAAGAGATAATGGCGAGACCGAAGTCAAAGTCCTCAATATATCTATATACTTAAGTCTCCCAGATCTGATTGACAACAGCCACCGACATCCTAAGATCCAAAGCTGATCCCAACTCAGATCTGAGTAACACTCCGGATTTGGACCATACGCTAAACAGATATTGAACTTATCCAAACGTCGTCGCACCAAAGACTGTTCGATCACTAGGACACATCATTCCGCTAGTCAAGTTTGAATCGCTAAATGGCGTTGCATCGCATCCACGCCTGAATACTCAGATCTGACTCACAAAACCCGCCAAATCTGAAATCTAAACACTAACACGCTCTAACTCAAGTCTAGTTTCTTTCAAAACGTTGCCGTTTCGATACCCGCTAAGAAAACACTAGCACGTACACAACTGCCTGCGATAACTAGATTTCACCTCCAGATCTAATCAACTCTCAAATCTGATTGCTACTCCGCAAAATTTCCAAACTTCCCAAAGTTGTTTCCGATATCAAAACTGACCCGATAACTTCACCAAGCATACCAAGCCAAATCTGGTCTATGCCAAACCCGATTAATTAACTCAATTAATCTAAGTAAACTTTCGGGTCTCACATTTCTCCCCCACTAAAACAGGATTTAATCCTCGAAATCAAGCAACAACTCCAGAGCTGAACCAAAAATAAACACTCAACGAGAGGCTACTAACCAAGAGTTCAAGATAACTGGAACAAACAACACAATCAAAACTAGTTACTGGAAACAAATGCAACATCTACTCAAACAGATGTGGACACTCGCGTTGCATCTTATCTTCTAACTCTCAAGTAGCTTCCTCTCTACCATGTTTGCTCCACTGGACCATCACCAAAGGAATGGTCTTGTTCCTCAGCTGTTTCTATTTTCTATCCAAGATCTGCAAGGGATACTCAACATAGCTCAAAGTCCGATCTAGCTCTACCTCGTCAGTTCTTAGAACATGCGACGGATCTGGCTCATACTTCCTCAACATAGGCACATGAAAAAGATCATGTAATGAGGACAGTCAGGCGGAAACAACAGCCGATAAGCCAAAGGACCGATCTTCTCAACAATTTCATATGGTCCAACATAATGAGGAGCTAACTTTCCCTTGAGACCAAATCTCATAACACTGTGAAAAGGAGAAACTTAAAGGAAAACTAGATCACCAACCTGAAATTATAAAGGTCCACGCCTCTTGTTCGCATAACTGGCTTGGAGATCTTGTGCAGCTTTCATTCGCTGGCGAATCAGATCCACTTGATCTCTCATCTACTACGCAAATTCTGGAGAAGACAACTGCTTCTCCCCCACTTCTCCCCAACACACAGGTGATCTACACTTCCTGCCATACAAAGCTTCAAATGTTGCCATACCAATCGTGACCTGGTAGCTATTATTATAGGAAAACTCAACCAAAGACAACGAATCTTGCCAGCTACCGCTAAAATACATCACAACAGCTCTCAAAATATCCTCTGAAATCTGGATACTTCTCTCAGATTGGCCATCTGTCTAGGTATGATACGCTATGATCATAGCCAATCTGGTGCCCAAAGATGTTTGAAAACTCTTCCAAAATCTGGAAGTAAACCTCGGATCACGATCTGAAACGATAGAAACAGGCACCCCATGCAATCGCACCACGAAATCTATGTACAACTTCGCCATCTTCTTCAAAGAATAAGTCATATTGTAGGGAATGAAGTGAGAGACTTCGACAATCTATCTATAACAACCCACACAGCATCACAACCTCGATTGGAACGAGGTAATTGTGTAACAAAAACCATAACTATGTGCTCCCAATTCCATTGGGGAATCTCCAAACTCTGCAGTAGACCACCAGATCTCATCCTCTCGGCCTTAACTTTTTGACAATTCAGAAAATGGGCTACAAAATCAGCAGCATCACTCTTCAAACCTGCCCACCAGTAATGCTGCTTAACTTGTTGGCAATTCAGAAAATGGTCTACAAAATCAGCAACATCACTCTTCGAACCTGCCCACCAGTAATGCTGCTTAACTTGTTGAAAATTCAGAAAATGGGCTACAAAATCAGCCCACCAGTAATGCTGCTTCAAGGCATGATACATCTTCCTAGTACCAGGATGAACATTGTGTCTACTACAGTGCGCTTCTCTCAAGATCTTCTCCTTCAAATCAATCATATTTGGCATTACTAACCTGCCACGAAACCTCAAACAACCATCAGACGAGACAGTGTAATCCTCCAACTGTCCAGCTCTAACCTTCAGCTTCAACTCATGAATAGATGGATCTGTTCTTTGAGCTGCTCTAATGCTCGCAACAACCTATGGCTCAACTTGAAAAGAAGACACCACAATATAATCCTCTCCTGGGTAAAACCGCCAACCAGTAGTGCTTAGATGCTTATGGACCTTGAAATCTGCAACGAAGCCAGCATCGCCACTTGAGCCTTTCTTCTCAATGCATCAGCAACTACATTTACTTTCCCAGGTTGGTATTGGATCTCACAATCAAAATCCTTAAGCAGTTCCATCCACCTACGCTGTCTCATGTTCAAATCTGATTGAGAAAACAGATACTGAAGGCTCTTGTGGTCTGAATACACCACAAACTGCTCACCATACAGATAGTGGCGCCAAATCTTCAAGGCAAAAACCACTACTGCCAACTCCAAATCATGAACTGGGTATCGAGTCTCATGCGGTTTAAACTGACGAGAAGCATACGCAATGACTCGCCTGCTGCATCAACACACAACACAATCCATTCAAAGAAGCATCCGAACAAACAACAAAACCACCTGATCCTGAAGGCAAAGCTAACATAGACTCAGAAGTTAGCTTCTCTTTGAGCAACAAAAAGTTGTTCTCACATTGCTCAGTCCAATCAAACCTCTTATCTTTCTGAGTCAACTACGTCATAGGCTTAGCTATGCTAGAGAATCCCTCTATAAAATGACGGTAATAGCCAGAAAAACCCAAGAAACTACGAATCTCAGAAACATTCTTGGGACACTCCCAGTTAACAACTGCCTCAACCTTATTGCGATCCACAGAAATACCTTAAGCTGAAACAACATGACCCAGAAATACAACTCGATCTAACCAAAACTCGCACTTAGAAAACTTAGCATACAGCTGCGAGTCTCGAAGTGTCTGTAGAACCAACCTCAAACGCTCTTTGTGTTGCATCGGAGTCTTAGAGTACACCAATATATCATCGATAAACACAATCACAAACTGGTCGATGAATTCTCTAAAGACTCGGTTCATCAGATCCATAAAAACTGTGGGGTCATTCGTCAAACGAAAAGGCATAACCAAAAATTCATAATGCCCGTACCTTGTACGAAATGCAGTTTTCACAACATCTTGCTCTCGAATGCACAATTGATGGTACCCGAACGTAGATCGATCTTAGAAAACACAGCTGAACCCTAAAGCTGATCAAAAAAGTCATCGATCCTCGGCAAAGGGTAGTTATTCTTCACTGTCACCTTATTCAACTGCCTAAAGTCGATGCACATCCTCATCGACCCGTCCTTGTTCACAAACAAGATAGGCGCTCCCCACGGTGACATGCTCGGTCTAATCAAACCCTTCTCCAACAAGTCGCTGAGCTATACCTTAAGATCCCTCAACTCCGTAGGTTCTAGGCGATACAGGGCTCTCAAGATAGGAGCTGTACCAGGTACCAACTCAATGCTGGTCTATCTCCCTCTTCGAAGGAAAACCAGGTATCTACTCCGGAAACACATCAGGGAATTTGCGAACAACGGGAACGTCACTAATCTTCACACACGACGAAGAAGGCGCATCCAAAGCATAGATCATAAATCTAGCATTCTCCAATGACAACAGGTAAACATATCCATCGCAGAGACTAAAGGAATCTTTGATCGAGAATCGAGACCATAGAAGTCCCACTTCTCACCAGACTGGGGCCTAAAACGCACAACTCCATGGAAACAATCCACAGTGGCCCTATAACCAGACAACACGTCCATCCATACTATGCAATCAAAATCCCACATCACTAGCTGATCAGATTCGCTAACAACACGTTCTCACCAAACCTAAGAATGTCATTCAACAAAATCTCTTGTGAGTACAGGCTCGCACCGACAGGGGTTGTAGTCGACACAACATCACTCAAAGAAGTGGTATGCAAACCATGCTCAACCACAAATTCATCTTCAATAAACGGATGCGATGCTCCTGTATCAAACAATACACGTGCAGGAAAATCAAAGACAAAGCAAGTACCTGCGATAACTCCTGTTGGCGTGCCCTCCGCTTGCTTCCTCATTATGGCATTCACTTGGGCAAATTGAGGTCCTGAAAACTGGGGCTGGGAAGACTGTCCAAACCGCAAAAGACCAGGCTGCTGGAAAGGCCTATGCTGAGGCTCTACCAACCTCTGCTGCGGACAGGAAAAGAACGACCTCTAGACGGTCCAGCCGCACGACCCTGCGGTGGGGCAGCGGTGTGTGAGATCCAGCCAAAGGACACTCTCTCGCAAAGTGTCCATATTGTCCACAAATGTTACATGAACCTTTCACACCTACACACTGTGCCGTAGGATGCCTTCCTCCACACTGGCCACAATACTCGACCTTGGAACTACTGTCGCTAGAACTGCCCCAGCCAGAAGAACTAGAACCAGACTTCTTCTTGAACTGACGACCACGAGGTCTAAACCTATGGTGTCCAGACTGTTGGGCTACCTGCTACTGGGGTGGCTGGGATGACTGCACAAAACCTATGGTGTCCAGACTGTTGGGCTACCTGCTACTGGGGTGGCTGGGATGACTGCACAGACTGGGAAGGTTGCACCCCCGAAACCATGGGACTGTTACCTTGCACCACTTGCGGCCTAACACGAGACCTACGATTTTGCAGTCCCTCCTCAATATCAATTGCCTTGTCCACCGCATCCGCATAACTCGTCGGTGAACCCGCCAACACCAAAGAATACAACTCCTCATTGAGTTCCTCCAAGAACTTGTTCCTCTTTGTCCTCTATCGGCCAGAAACATGCGGAACATACGCAAGACGAGAAGAAAAATTTCGGGCATACTCTCCCACGGACATAGTCCCCTGCACCAAGTTATCAAACTCACGCTCCCTAGCGTTAACATAGGACTGAAGGACATACTCCGGTCAAAAGGCAGTACAGAAACTGTTCCACGATATCCCTACATCAGTCTCCTCTAGCGCTCGAGAAGCACCTCTCCACCAACGCTCAGCGCTTCTCCTCAACTGAAACGTAGCCAAACTCAACCTACTCTCGTCATCGTACCTCACACGGTCGAACAACCCGGTTATGTGCTGCAACCAGGACTCCGCATCGGAACTAGGCTAATCATCGTTAAAACGTCTGAGGGTTCATCCGCTGAAACCTTGCCATCACACATTCCATGTCGTCCACATGGGCTGCCAGCTCATCAACCTCATCCTCAACCGGTCTGGTACGTCTACGAAAAGGTCCACTACGCTGCACCTCCTCGTTCTGAACCTCGGACTCTTCTGGAATCTGTCCTCTACCTCTACCCTACGTCTAGACGGCATCTAAGAAGGTACTAAGAAGATAGGTCACACAACAACAGATATATCACATAGCAATTAAATCACATAGTCATGCACATGAAACAAGCAACACTGTGCCTAGACTCAAGTGTGATCAAAAGAAATCGAGTTTATCCCAGCTTAAGCTCTGATACCAAAAATGTCAGGCCTCGTGCTCCATCAAAGTAAAACCACACAAAACAATAGCGGAAGCAATAAAATAGTGGCCAAATTTTCGCTTTACGGCCTGACTTTGAAAACATAATTTAAAATACAGTTTTATTAAAAATTGATGGATCTGTGTCAACAGATCCAGATTGAATTTTTAATTACACAAAACTTATTATTGCGTTTCTAACAATTCTACTTAGTGTACAGATGCTAGCTTTCGAAGAAAACTGTCATGAAGCAGCATTTGTCCAGTCGTGAGGAGAAAAGTAAAGTTCACAGCTGGTTTGATTTATCACTTAGACGGCAGCTGGATTAGCAATGGAGACGTCCAAAGTTGAGTCCGTTGTTCGTAATTAGGTGAAGGTCAAATTATACCAGCAGCTGTGATAATCGCTAAGAGAGCTTGAACCAGCTGGAACATCAAAATTGAACCAGCTGGAACAGAAACTAAGAAGAGGCAGTTGAACCAGCTGGAACGCTAAGAAGAAGATGACGTCAGCAATATCAGCAGACAACATGATGGATCAGCAGCAGTGATGTCAGTAGAATCAGTAGATGGATCAGCGATGATGACGTCAGCAGTGATGTCATCACAATCAGCAGTGAGCTACAGTACCACCAGTCGATGGTACTTGAAGTTAGCGATAGCAAAACGATTTCGTTTGAATAAATGGATACGACAGCGTTTTGCCTTTGCGCTAAGGTTCAGTCGATGAAGATTCAAAGGAAACCAGCAGGTAGCTACAGTAGTTTGTACATCCAGACGCAAGCTACAGTACATACAGATGAGAGCTACAGTTATTTAACCAGTCGAGGATGTACAACAAATGATGTTGTTTGGATAAGTTAAAACGACAGAGTTTGAAATAACCAGTCGTTGGGTAATCCAGACGCAAGTGCACTTCAATACCAACGACTGGTACCAGCTGCAAGCACCAAATGGTACCATTACCACCAGCTGGACAACCAGACGCAAGAACATCATATCACCCAGTTTTAAGACCAGCGTCTGGACAACCAGTTGCAAGCATATCTTCACCAGCTGGTCAATCAGTCGCTAGCACATCTAGACCACCAGCTGATGTACCAGTCGCAAGCTACAGTGAACAATACGCAAGCCACAGTGAATCATAAGTAGCGCGAAGAAATTGAAAAGATGAATCAGAAGTAAACAGAAGAAAGATTCAGCAGAAGAATGATTCAGAAGTAATTTGCTTCAAATTTTGAAGAAATCAGCCGTTGCAAGCATTTAGTTGTTGATAAGTAGTTGAATACAAAGAAGCGAAGCAGTTGACTAATCAGTAGTCAACTGCTGAGCTTAATCAGCTGATGGAATAAACAGCTGTTGGTATAGATCAGCTGCTGGAATATAGTTCAAATGTTGAAGAAGACAAAAAGCCTCCAAAAGAAAGGACACAAGGACAACTCACTGTCGGTACTTCAAGGAACATCATTCAACGGGAAGAACTTGTGTCCAACGGATTGAATTTGAAACAGAGGCTATTTTAAGGGAGAATATTTGGAGGAAGAAGATGATGATTCTGTGAAGATTCAAAAGAACAAACAGAAGGAAGAAATCTGGAGACGAAGCAGTAGACCGCCATTAGAGAGGAGCGCATAACGAGTGTCTACTGCTGAGTCTTAATTAGCTTTTGTAGAGCTTTTCCCTAGTGTGTGAGATTTATTCATGCAAGAGTTGTGATTACATTGTAAATCTCACACACACAGAGATTCATTCACATTCATTGTATAGTGAATGAATCTCAAACGAAATTCAAAATCAGATCCCGTCCAAGCACGAAGACGTTAAACTCTGTGTCTGTAGCCTTTCTCACATAAGCGTAAAACAAGTGAGTGACAGCCGAGGGCTGGTAGAGTCTAGGATTTCTCGCAGCTGCTGGTTGAGGGATCGGGTCTGTACACGATGTATAGATCAAATCTTCTAGTGGAACCTTCCGAATAGGAAGAAGGGGAGACGTAGGACTTTGAAGTCCGAACTTCCATAAACAAACAGCTGGTCCATTTCTTTAAGCTTTCCGCATATGCATTTTACATTTAGCACTCACGCATACACCATTGCACACACAGTAAGTCGAACAGATTTCTGTTTACAGAAATCTGTTTGCAGCGTTTTAAAATTTAGGATTCAGTTCTGGTGTTTTCCGCATGTTTTATTACATACCAGATCTGTCTCCGGTGCTCTGTTTTAATGTTCAAGAACCCGAGGTATTGCACCTCACTATTAGCAGCGTAAAAATTTTTTTTTGAACAATAGCAGCGTTGTTAAGTTGTTTTCGGTCCTAACAAAATACAGGTTTTACAATGTTCGAAAACCAAAACAACACAGCCACAAACAAACATAGAGTGACTCCCAAATAAACCACATAGATACAATACAATATCATGTGTATCTACTACTATAACTGGGAAACTCTATCCACCTCCTGGGGCACTACCAGCTGGATCAACTCCACGACCAGCGGTGAAACCATGGTAACCTGAAAGCACGCACAGGCAAACAAGACAACCAGCCCCAGAGGAACGTGGGGTCAAACCCCAGTACGGAGAGCAACTGAATCAGCAGTAAGATAGCAACAGATAAAATGAGAATGCTATGCATGAGACCGGGCTACCATCGAAGAAAAGGAGCCAAAGGAATCTCAAGATACAGCTCAACAACGACAACAGATCAACTAAGAAATAGTGGACACAGGGTGTGTGAGTGTATGGGAGCTACCCACTCATCTCAACACACGGTACCAGATGCACAACAATTCACTCAACCCGCTGTTGCCCAACTCATGAGGTGTGGGAGCTACCCACTCCGCTCATATTGACTAAAAGATCCCATCAGGGATATGAGGTATATGGGAGTTACCCGCTCGTCCTCCAATACAAGTATCCTGGTACACATAGATCAAGGTAACAAGGCACGGCTAAACAAGATCTGAGCTCAACATGAATAATGTGTGTATGCCCATGCAATAGAATGCAACAGATAACGAATAGCAAACACAACACAACAGATCAGTAAGCTAATGCAACACAGAAGCACACACAGCAGCTCAGATAAAATCCATGCCAAATCCAACGCTGTAAAACATCTCACATTTACCTCAATTTTGAGCTATAATTAACACAAGCGAAGTCCCAAGCACGCAGATCTGAAACCTGTTTAAACAACAACACAACGCTACATCAGGGACAAAAAGCTGAAGCCACAAACTGGGAACTACATGCTCCACCAGCTCTGCCCTACTTCTCTAGCTCAACCAACAGCTCTAATCAAAGCTCAAAGTAGGAAACTAACACTTACCAAACGAACTATCTGAAAAGCAGAATCAAATCTGCGCTTATGCTAACAGACTACACAGTAGCTTTCTTCGCGGTCTTCTTCCAGCTAATCCCAATCCTACGAAAGAGGTATGAGAAGAATCGCCTTAACAATAGGAGTCCAGCGCTACCACTCTTGTGTCCGTCGAAGCTGTATACCACCGGCAATCAAAGGAAATAAACTACGGTGAACAGTACCTAGGGTATCGCGACAGGGTAAGGTCACGAGAATATTTCTAAGTGTCGGAAAGAGATAATGGCAAGACCGAAGTCAACGTCCTCAATATATATATACTTAAGTCTCCCAGATCTGATAGACAACAGCCACCGACATCCTAAGATCCAAATCTTATCCCAACTCAGATCTGAGTAACACTCCAGATCTGGACCATACGCTAAACTAATATGGAATTTATCCACACGACGTCGCACCAAAGCCTGTTCTCTCACTATGACACATCATTCCACTAGTCAAGTCTGAATCTCTAAACGGCGTCGCATCGTATACACGCCCGAATACTCAGATCTGACTTTCAAAACCCTCCAAATCTGAAATCTCTGAACCACACAGGTCTATCTACTAAACGCTAACACGCTCTAACTCAAGTCTAGTTTCTTCCAAAACGATGTCGTTCCGATACCCGCTAAGAAAACACTAGCGCATCCACAACTGCCTATGATAACCAGATTTCACCTCCAGATCTGATCAACCCTCAAATCTTATTGCTACTCCGCAAAATTTCCAAACTTCCAGAGTTGTTTCTGATATCAAAAATGAACCGATAGCTTCACCAAGCATACCAGCTCAAAGCTGGCTCATCCCAGATCTGTTCAAGCCAAATCTGGTCTATGACAAACCCGATTAATTAACTCAATTAATCTAAGCAAACTTTCGGGTCTCACACAACCAATCCATACCTAGGATGAGGTCGAATCCAGAAATTGGCAAAACAACCAAATCTTCTTTGACCGCATGATCCTGGAACATCATCGTCAATCCCTGCACAAACGTTGGTCATCATCAACTCCTCTCCTGATGGAACCGTCAGGGCGAGAGCTACTCCCAAGATCACTCGAAATAAATGAGTGGGTCGCCCTTGAGTCTATCAAGGCGAAGGTAGTGATACCTAGCACACGAATCTCGCCTGAAACAGAAAAGACACACAGGTATGTGTTTACGGTCAAACTAGATCCCAAAAAATAGTTTAGATACCTAAGACATTTCTAAGTTCGTTATTCCTATCCGTCTAAGTTCTCGAGGAAAGTTCTAGAAGATCTACAGTTATTACTTACATCAACGGAGCAACTAAGGCAAAAAAATTCCCTAACAGTGCTCTATCTAGCATGCAATTCTAAACACCCAGATAGCAACATGACAAAGCACGGGAACGACGGGAATCTAAAACGGAATACCTGTGAGTAATGTCGTGTCCGGATCTACAGCCTCTGCCTGCATCACAAAAACATGACCTATGGTCTGTCCCTCCTAGGGAAATCCCTAGAAATATGCCATGGATCTCTGTAGTGACAGCACTTTCCAGATCCAGCCATGCAAGGTCCTGAATGCTTCTTACTGCACTCCCTGCAGATCGGGAACCCTCCAGATCTATGGGCATAGCCTCCTGCTGCTGTAGCCTCTGCTGGCCTTGAGGTCTCGGCTGCTGTGATCCTTGATGAGATGGGCCCTTAGGAGGCCCCTGAAATGGTCTCTTCGCTGGTTGCTACGAAGACTGTCCCCTGACTGGCTGCTGTAGCTAACGCTTCCTCTGGAAGGCATCCCTCATGTCCTTCCGGCCTCTCTCAAACCGGTACGCCCTGTTCACCGCTGACATATAAGTAGACACGTCCGCCATATTGACATCGTGGCGGATATCTGGTCGCAGTACATCAGTAAACTACCACAACTTCTCGCTCTCCACAGTCATGATCGAGAGCACAAAGTGACACCCCCGCTCAAACTGCCTCACATACTCGGCCAAAGACTTGTCTCCCTGGCGGAGACTCATAAAACCTGATAAGCTGGCTCCCGGCGTCAGCAGTGCAATACTTATCAAAGAATACAACCTTGAATCTTTCCCACGTCGGGCTCTCCATAAACATACCAACCACTACGCTCTCCCATCAAAGATAGGCATCTCCCTTCATCATGAAGATAGCACAACGGACCTTGTCAGCGTTCGAGAGACCCATATACCGAAGATGGTCTCCAAATATTGAATCCACTCCTCAGCTACAAGCGGATCAGTAGCGCCAGAATTGAGTTAGAGCGTGTTAGTGTTTAGTAGATAGACCGGTGCGGTTCAGAGATTTCATATTTTGTGGGTTTTGTGAGTAATGCGACTTCTTGAGTCGCTCCGAATGACGCTCCAAAAGTCTGGTGATCCCGGCTAGCATATCCATGGTAGCCCTCTCGTACGGTGTCAACTACGGAGGTGGGGGAGGCGGCGGTGAATCATCACTCTGCTGGTCTCTAGAACGTCTGGGAGGCATACTGGCATCCAAAACCCTTCATGTAAATCTAAGTGCATGACTAAGAGTCTAACTCTTAAAACTCCTAAAGTAAGAGTAATGCTGAAAATAGAACATGCAACACGTGAAAAATAAAGATGCATCATAAAACTCTAAAACATAGAAATGACTGGCAGTGCGACTTCCGAGCTCCACGCATCAGGATAGTACCCCACCGGAACCACCGCTCTGATACCAACTGAAACGAACAAGACTCAAAAATTTTTTTTTCAAATCATGTGCGGAATGAATAAACTAAAAAGTATGGCTCGTTCCCTTTAAATCCTTTTCTTAACAACTTAAAACATAAATAAACGGATATTTTTAAAAAATAAATCTACACTGTTTAAAAGCCCGACTAAGTGAAAGTAGCGGAAACAGAACATGCTAAATAAAGTGTTTGAAAAGTGTATCATAACATATATAAAACATCAATGCGGACACGGGATATAGCTGCAGTGGGCGCTCAGAGGTCCTCACCGCCAGTAGGGATAAACTCGTCAGCAGTCTCACCTGCACCATTTAAACCTAGTGAGCCTAAAGAACCAGCATGCTCTATCTTTTAAAATAGCGAGGTACATATAATAAAACCATATGCAAGCACGTACGTATAATAAAATAACTTTAAAACATGCATGTATGGATGGTTGTAAAACATGGTTCGTAACATATCATAACGTATCATAATCATATGGCACACATAGTAAGGAATGACGTGACGTAACATAAAAGCGCATGAGTCGTATAAGTGAAATGTGAGCGGGCGTATGATTGATCAATCAAAAGAACCAACGTACGTGGCGGTGCGGTTCATCCGACCTTATCTCGAGATCACACACACCTCCTATACCACTTCACTATGTCGTGATCACATGGATCCATTGGCTCGTAATACATTAAAACAGGGGATACTCGGGCCCGATATCCCGACTAGGTCCCATCATTGAATTTTGCCACAAGTCACTTCAATCCATCGGGTTTTTCTCAAAAAAAGAACATGCCTTTAACGTTTCATAAAATCTCATGATGCGTGCATTTCTTAAAATCATGCAATTTAAAAGCTTAGCCCGTCAATATATATTTAATTATTTCCTTTAAAACATTAATATACATAGAATACTACATATATAATTAAATATATATTCACAGGCTTCTGCATTTTCTACTCCGATCAAGGACTGGTTCAGGAGCCTGGCCCACTACTTCTAAGCCCAAAAGAAACTATACTTAACTTGAAATTGAAACTTAGCCTAATACTAGACTTGGACTATAACTTTAAATTCAACCTTTAAAATTTCTAAATACTCCATTCTTTACTTAAAAATCAAAAAATTAATATTGACTAACTAAAAATTCCATTGATCAATTTTGACTAGCTAAAACTCCAATGACCAATTTGACTAATTAAAACTTAAATAAACTATTAGGTCCAACAATGATTAAAAGTTTGACTCAATTTAAAAAATTTGACCAAGTTCTTAAAATTGGACCTTAGGCTTTAAAATTAAAATAACCGGTTTAGAATAAAAGTAAGTTGGACCAACTTTAAGACATTTTGACTCGCTCGACTAACCGACCTGGTTAAACCGAACCGGCTGGCCCATGCAAAGGAACCCTAAGCATAGTACACACGCCGCACACACTCCCCATGCGACGCACCACCGCGGCTTCTCTTCCAACGATCGCCGTGCTCCGGCCGACCATGGCCAGAGCCCCGCCAGCTAGACCACCCCCAGGTCCAGCCGGTCCCTCTCAAACCAGCCACGGTCCATGCTACAGTCACACAAGGGCGGACGGGCTGCAAGAAGACAACGCAATGGCACGACCGAGCGGCGCACGCACCATGCGACCTCCGTCCGAACCTTGGATTGACCAGGTGGTCGAGCCACCTTCTCCTCACCAATGAACCACCCCATGACCGCCTAGCACCAATCCATAGACCCTAGATCCCACCTCGACCGAAGCCTCAAAATATTGAATCAAAAACGTGCATGGAAAAGATGGATCATGCATGGATCTTCAACAATATCCAAGGATCTAAATTAATCACATACAATACATGCAACACCTTTATAAAAACAGTAATATATGGCTTAAATGGTGAGAAAAAGGATGATATTACATGCCTTTGATGGAGAAAAGGAGATCTGCGAGTTACCGTCATGTAGGATGCGAGATCGGGATAAGACCGCCTTGGATCACCAATATTCTTGACGAAAATGTTGGGGTGTGCTCAAGTGGGAGGGGACGGCTATGAAGGAGATTGGAGGCTAGGGTTTTGCACAAAAATTCTGTTTGGAATAATGAGTAGTGACAAAATGACCCCTCATGCTTAATTAAGAAAATTAAATAGATTTTTACCATTCTAACCCTCCACTTAATAATTAATTAAAACTTTAAACATGGCTTTAAAATCTCTAATTTTCAAAATAAAGGTCTCCTCATTTTAAAATGCAATAAAATCCATTTAAAATAGCCCATATAGGAGAAACGGGTTCCCCTAAAAATAATCATAAACCCAACTTTTTGTGCTCAAGTGGGAGGGGACGGCTATGAAGGAGATTGGAGGCTAGGGTTTTGCACAAAAATTCTGTTTGGAATAATGAGTAGTGACAAAATGACCCCTCATGCTTAATTAAGAAAATTAAATAGATTTTTACCATTCTAACCCTCCACTTAATAATTAATTAAAACTTTAAACATGGCTTTAAAATCTCTAATTTTCAAAATAAAGGTCTCCTCATTTTAAAATGCAATAAAATCCATTTAAAATAGCCCATATAGGAGAAAAACGGGTTCCCCTAAAAAATAATCATAAAAACCCCAACTTTTTAAAATTGCTGCTTAAAAATAATAAATTTGTTCTTAAAAACTAAGGACTTAAAAATCTCAAATAATTTTCATCTCGGTCGTCCCTAGTCTCGTCCACGCATCCGGAACTCAAACAGGCTGAAAACATACATGCATATCATGCAATATTAACTATAAATAAATGATATAAAATGACTTGTAATTTTCTAAAATACTTTTCCCCATAGTCATGCACTCATTTCTACTTGTATTCAGGATTTCTAGGCTTTATACAAACGCAAGAAATTACGGATCTCCAAAACATTCCTAGGTCGCTCCCAGTTAAGAACTGCTTCGACCTTACTCGGATCCACCGAAATACCTTGCTCAGAAATGACATGACCCAAAAGACTACCTTATTCAACAAAAATTCACACTTACTGAACTTCGCATATATCTACGAATCTCTTAGTTTCTGCAACACCAACCTCAAGTGCTCCTTATGCTCTCTATAGCTTCTCGAGTACACCAGAATGTCGTCTATGAATACAATCACGAAATGATCGATATACTCGCTAAAGACGCGATTCATCAAATCCATGAAGACATTAGGGGCATTCGTCAATCCAAACAGCATCACAAGAAACTCATAATGCCGGTATCTAGTCCAGAAAGCCGTCTTCACCACATCAGCATTTCTAAATCCGCAACTGATTTGAACCAGATCGCAGATCAATCTTGGAGTATACGGCCTATCCCTGTAGCTGATCGAACAGATCGTCAATTCTCGGAAATGGATACTTGTTCTTGATCGTTGTTTTATTCAGCTGTCGAAAGTCAACACACATCCTCATAGATCCATATTTCTTCTTCACGAAGAGAATCGGAGCTCCCCAAAGCGACATACTCGGCCTAATAAATCCCTTCTCTAGAAGATCACGTAACTGGTCCTTAAGTTCCTTCAACTCAGCTGGCGCCAATCGGTATAGAGCTCATGAAATTGGGGCGATCCCTGGCACCAACTCAATGCTGAAATCAATCTCTCGTCTCAGAGGGAATCTAGGAATCTCATCCGTAAAAATCTCTGGGAAATCTCGGACAATAGGAATGCAGTCAATTCCAGTAGCAACTCATTGGAGACATCCAAGGCATAGATCATGAACCCTATGTTATCAAGCGACAACAGGCTAAACATCTACATGGCTGACACTAGTGGAATCTTCGATCACGAATCAGCACCGTAGAAATCCCACTTTTCCCCAAATTGAGGTCTAAACGTCACTACACCATGGAAACAACCAACGGTCACTCTATAACTGGAAACACGTCCATACCCAAGATACAATCAAAGTCTCTAATCTCCAGAGAAATCAAATTCGTCACCAGCACATTCTGATCGAATCTAATCACACAATCCAAAACCACCTCACTAGACAACAACCACACACCAGCAGGAGTAGAAATGGATACACCATCACACAATGGGGTAGAACTCAAGCCACACTCATATACAAACAAATCAGATATAAAGGAGTGTGATGCTCCAGTATCAAGCCATGCAGAAAAATCAAAAATAGTACAAGTACCTGCAATAAATCCCCCAGGCATATCATCATCTTGCTCTATCGTCAAGGCATTCACTTAAGCTTGCTGAGGTACCGAAAACTGATGTCTAGAAGCTACTCTGGGTGGAGCACGATCTAGTTTGTGGTGTTCGTGTACCAAAGCTAGATCATTGGAGGGGTCCGTGCTGATCTGGGTACTGTAGAGCAGATCGGGTCTGTGAGAGTCATCCAAGATAGTTATGCATTACTTGGACTACCTGAGCTGGTCAGCTGAGCGCTGCGCTGGATGGAGGCAGTGTATCCCCGAGCAGGTACAATAAAGAGGTCTGAGATCATTTGAATTTTACTGTAGCTATTATTGGAGAGTATATATACAAGTGTTGACCAACACTTAGCCATTTTAAGACACACATACATATCCTTATCCTCTCCCGATAGCCTCAACACTTAGTATCCAAACTTACTTCTTCTTTCGATATCCAGATATTGGCTGGTCAGATTTGAGTGAGGGTACATCGACTGGAAACCTCTCTTCGAGACCTATGTTCTTGCACCAATTTGGAGTTGGAAGGAAGTGAGACAGAGATAATCATTGAGGAGCTGCATGAGCTGGGTTTCGCTATTCTCCAGTAGAGTTGAGCTCTGGTTCAGAGTAGATCCTTTCTTATGGTTTTTGCCTTGATTTCTCGGCTGAGACATGAGCGGAGCAGGAAGTGTGTTCTACCTTTAAGTTGTAAGCTGTGCCTCGGTATTGTTTCAAGATCTGCATAAGGTACGGATGTGAGCTTATTTTACAGCTTTGAGATAGGCATGAATGTAATTGTATGAGTACTGGTATGCTGAGCAGTGAGTATGTTTATTGTGTCCTGCTATTGCTTGCTCTTCCATGTTGTTTATCGCAAGTTGTTATCATTTCATACCTGCATACCATATTGAGTTCATATCTCTTGCTAGCCGTTATGATGTTGTTATAATGCTTGTATCAGGAAGCTCTCTCCTGGGTTACTTGAGGACAGCAGCTAGCTACTGTGCTCCTCTCCTCCCTATTGTTCTAGTTGTTGCCGCTATGGGATCAGTGGATAGCTTCCACTTTCTCATGAACTTGTGGGCACCTGCGAGTTGAGCTATCCTGTCCTTGTTTCTGGTACTGCGTGTTGAGATGAGTGGATAGCTAGCTACCAGGCTCTCACATGCTCTGTGGCCACTGCTTTGTTGATTCCAGCTGGTTAGTCCTACCGTTTCAGCTCCTTGTATCATGTCTGTTCGATCACCAGTTGTTGGGTTATTCTTTCGAACTCCTTTGTTCCTCCTGTCACCATGCATTGTATATTATTATGTCATTGCTGTCTATTTGCTATTTATATTGCTCTCTGTACTGGGGCTTGACCCCTGTCACCCCGGGGCTATTTGGTTGTTTGTTTGTCATTCAGGTTTCACAGGTTTTTTAGCTGGCCAAGTAGGTGCGTCAGGTTGCGGTGCCCTGTGAGGCTAATAGAGTGTCCGAGCTATATATTTATATATATAGTGTCAATGAGTCTATGCATGCCCCGAGCTGCTGTTGTATTTCAGATTCATGAATTGTGTTGTTTTGGATACTTGTTATTGTTGGATATATTTTGAAGTTTGTATTTGGTACCGTTGTATGAAACATGTATTTTTAGTATTCAAGTATTTTAAGTATATATTTCAGTGAGGCCGCAAATGAAAAATTTTATCCACTTTTTAAGCTTCCACCAATTTTTGAGGTTAATTGCGTGTGTAGTCTATGTTTAATTTCACCCGGCCTGAGATTCCTTATGGAATAATCAATGTTCGTCCATCCTACATGAAAGTGAATTTTTTTCCTTTCAAACATTGTAATTATCACTTTTAAGTCAGGGTTATCACAATGTCTATCAGATAAATTAACAGGTTGTAATACAGATAATAAATAACTTAACATGCTTATCACTTAATATTTTTATGTAAAGTCATGTTTACCAATGTAAATCATGAAAAAAAAAATCTAGTGACATGTGGGCTAAAGTATTAACTCTATTAGAATTTTATAAAAGGTTTTGATAAAACTATAAATTAATTTTTTTTTAACTTATGTGGGTAAAGTAAACAAATTTATTTGATATATTATCCTAATTACTTACACAAACATAATAAAATACTTATGAGGTAAAATTACTATGCTCATATAATTAATCACAATTTATGTCCATCCAAATTCTCTTAATGGAAATGTTTTTATAATTAAGGCTGTTGTGGCTAAACCTTAATTATTTTAAATTACAAGGTTCGCTGATCTAAAATTTTTCTTTACTTAATATTAGATATAATAATCAATATTAATACAATTAACAATTTTCAATAGTGCTCCCAAAAAAGGTAGGTAGAGCTAAGGCCATTTTAAAAAGTCATCTCCTATACAGAGCAACATCCCAGGAATACTAGTGGATCGAAGGTGATTGCAAATAAACTACCCTATGAAGAACTCTCGTACATCTTGTATTTTATATGTCAAATCAGTTATAAGATAATATATTTATAGATGATTATTCTTATATACATAGTTTAAGATTTGTGATCAATCTAAATATGAAAATTGCACATGAGTATTGACTCTATGAATTCTCTCTAAATTCTCTCTACTCATTCTCTATTCATCTCTCTATTTCTTTATGATTTATAACACTTTATCAGAACGATGATATAACTTTGGAGAATGACAATAAATATCATTCCATTGATGCTTATGAAGAGCACAACATATTGCAATTGATTGAATGCTCATAAAGAAGCATTTTATATTGTAATGAATGAGGATTAAAATAAATTTGAGTTGGCTTTGAAGAAGCACAACATATCAATACTCGTAAATTTATTGGTGCTCAATAAGTAGCACGATGAGTTATGAAGTGGTGCGAATGATATATGAAATATCATGATTTATAAATATAAAGTAGTTGGTTTTGAAAAAGCACAACATAATTTATATGAAGTATCTAAAAAGATTCACGATTAAGATCTAATGAAGGATCTAATATATTGATAGAGAGATTCATGATTATATGATATCTAAGTAGTTGAATCTAATGAGATTCTTAATGAGATTGATGTGAAATTTAAGATCTCTGAATATTCTTATTAGATTTGGATTTAATGTGTTATCAATTTTTATAAAGAAAATATTGATATAAATATGATTTGATGACGTGATATTCATTAAGAATATCAGTAAGATCCAAAAATTTTACAATATTCTTGAAGAATATTGATTTGATACATCCTTGGTAAAATGAGTTTTTGGGAATTATTCCAAAAAAAAAATTATTGCAAATTTCTAAGTTATAATTGAGAATCTGTCACCGAGAGTAAAGCTTGCATCTCTTTTACTTTGTGGCTCTCTTGTTGAACTAAATAATCTTGGTACTTTTCAATGCAAATCGTATTTATCTCCATATTCTCAAGGAAATTCCCGAATGATTGGTATTCTATATTCTTGGGTGTCATGTATATTGATTTCTTGCTATGAATCATTTGTGCAAATTTAATGCACAATCTTGTTGTCATCTATAATTCCATTTGATATCATATTTACTCATCAAAAGCACATGCACTGATGCTTGATTAACTCACCTGTGTTCTGTTTCGATCCTCATGAATCTGATGGAGAATTTAAATTTTGTTGAAGACAAAAGACTGCGTAAGTAAATCAGCTCACAGATTAATCAATCAGATCCGGTTGGAGCTTACTGCTTGATTATTCGTATAGGATCGGAGCTAAGCTAGTTAAGGACAAACCAACTCAGGGATTTTAGATCGGAACTAAGCTGGTTAAGGACAACCCAGCTCAGGGATTTTAGATCGGAACTAAGCTGGTTAAGGACAACCCAGCTCAGGGATTTTAGATCGGAACTAAGCTGGTTAAGGACAAACCAACTCAGGGATTTTAGATCGGAACTAAGCTGGTTAAGGACAACCCAGCTCAGGGATTTTAGATCGGAACTAAGCTGGTTCGCCGGAAAAGCTCACGGCTGAACAGTGCTCTAGGGTTCGAAGGATAAGGAACGAAAGGCTGGAAATATTTCCTAAGTATGGAATTGATACCACAATTCGAAGACCAAGTCTTCCTATATATAGCACTTGCAACGACTGGAAATCAATACCAACGGCTGGTTCTCAAAACGGCGTCGCTCCAACTTACTCAAACGACGTCGTACAGGATACCACACCAGCAGATGGGTATCCAGTCGCAAGAACAAAACAACGCAACGCTTCTCTCTGCTGGTTCCAGTCGCAACCTCAAAACGCAGCGTTGCAACTAACTCAAACGACGTCGCTCCACTGACGTCATCCAGTCGCTAGCTCTCGCGTTGACATCTACATCTGCTGATCAACCAGCAGGAACACACACGCGATCTACCAGCTGGTACCAGACGCAACATCCAAACGACGTCGCGCCAACTAATCTAAACGCAGTCATTTTAGTACTCAACGCAACTACGCTAAAGCATCTGCTGATCACAACACACGCAACCAGACTTCACGCAAACGACGGCGTTTCAGGAATCTCGCGCTAAAACGCGCTTCGATTGGTTTTGCCACCGACCAGCTGCTAGCTCACAAAACCAGCTGACGCGTCACCCAGCAGGTACCTCAAATATGCGAAAATACAAAATCTCCAGGATTGTTCAACACACGAAATGGAACCCGAAAATACCACTCAAACACTCAAATAGAGATCTTAAACCAGCAGAACCTCTATTTATCGATTCATTACAACGATAAATCTCAATTACAAATCCAGGTCTCACAAATACTCTCACCCTCATCGTTCTGAGCCTCAGATTCTATCGATCTGCCTTCTAGCTCTATGTTAGAGTAGATGCCCAACTAGCCAACTTGTGGCGTGTGGGTTCATAGACTCTTGTATATGACAGTCTTTATATATGATATTCGCATTTACTCATATGGCATTCTTTACTTTTATTGTGTGTATGATGATTTACAATTGCGTTGAGTAAAGAACTAGAGTACACTAAAGTGTATGTTAGATGTGATAGTGGGTATGACAGCTATCATGAAACACATCTAATAGTCACTGTGTATTCTGAACTGTTCCTAGTCGATTGGGCCGTCAAAATTAGGATAAGGCCGCTCGAGTTCGAGACTAGTATCTGCGATGCGAAGTACCATGTTTCATTGGTAGGGAACATTGTGATGTTCTGAGCATGCAGATAGATAGTGACCTGGTGATGTATCGAACTACCCTCGTTCGGACTTTCCAAGTGGTTACCATTTGTCGAGTGGATAAGTCCGAGGTCTTGGTTGTACTGATTAGTCCTCACGACTCGAAACGTCATTGAGACTC
>KV004549.1:27985-60611 GCA_001598015.1 Dorcoceras hygrometricum | reverse complement strand
TCCCTATCTTGCTTAACCCACTTCTGAAGTTGTTCATCTTTCGGCTGACCTCACGAATTTGGTCCATCAAATCTGATCTCAACAAGAGATTTTCTAAGATTGACTTGCTGCTGCTGGTTACTAATTCTAGTCCCAACTTCTCAATTTCAGCTGCCAAGGGTCTTTGGACAGTGAGTTGTGCTATCCCAACGGACTTCCTACTCAATGCATCAGCAACCACATTAGATTTTCCTGGGTGATAGCGATCGTGCAATCATAATCTTTTACCAGCTCCAGCCATCTCCTCTGCCTCATATTCAGCTCCTTCTGAGTGAAAAAGTATTTGAGGCTCTTATGATCTGTGAATATCTCACACTTTTCCCCATACAAATAATGTCTCCATATCTTCAAGGAAAACACTACGGCTGCCAGCTCCAAGTCGTGAGTGGGATAGTTTTTCTCATGGTCCTTCAGCTGTCGGGAAGCATAGGAGATCACCTTTCGATCTTGCATCAATACGGCACCTAAACCCCTCTTAGACGCATCTGTATAAATCACAAACTTCCCTTGATCAGACGGCATGGTTAATACTGGTGCTGCTATCACCGCTTGCTTCAACTTGTCGAAGCTGATTTGGTATTCCGAAGTCCAATCATACTTAACCAACTTCCTTGTTAACGAGGTCAAAGGGACAGCTATCTTGGAAAATCCTTGAATGAATTGCCTATAATAACCGGCTAATCCCAAGAAACTCCTTACCTCTGAAACCGACTTTGGTATTGGCCAGTCACGTACAGCTTCTACTTTGGCTGGGTCTACTTCTAATCCATCCTTAGATATAATGTGACCTAAGAATGCTACCTTCTCCAACCAAAAGTTGCATTTACTATACTTAGCGTATAGCTGCTTACTCTTTAGAATTTGAAGCACTGTCCTCAAATGCTCAACATGTTCAACCTTTGTCTTAGAGCATATTAGGATATAATCTATAAACACAACTACGAACTGATCCAAAAAGGGTTGGAAAACTCTATTCATCAGATCCATAAAAGCTGATGGGGCGTTAGTTAAACCAAAAGGCATCACTAAAAATTCATAGTGACCGTAACGGGTTCAAAAGGCTGTCTTATATATATCGGCTGCCTTAATCTTCACTATACTTAGCGTATAGCTGCTTACTCTTTAGAATTTGAAGCACTGTCCTCAAATGCTCAACATGTTCAACCTTTGTCTTAGAGCATATTAGGATATAATCTATAAACACAACTACGAACTGATCCAAAAAGGGTTGGAAAACTCTATTCATCAGATCCATAAAAGCTGATGGGGCGTTAGTTAAACCAAAAGGCATCACTAAAAATTCATAGTGACCGTAACGGGTTCAAAAGGCTGTCTTATATATATCGGCTGCCTTAATCTTCAGCTGGTGGTAACCCGACCTTAAATCAATCTTAGAAAAGACTGGTGCTCCTTTCAATTGGTCAAAAAGATCCTCAATTCTAGGAAGGGGATATTTATTCTTAATGGTCAGTTTGTTCAGCTCCCTATAGTCTATACACAGTCTCAAGCTTCCATCCTTCTTCTTCACAAAAAGAATAGGGGCTCCCCAGGGTGAAGTGCTTGGTCTAATAAATCCATTTTCTAACAGATCTTGTCTCTGTTTCCTTTAATTCTTTCATTTCCAAGGGAGCTAAACGATAAGGTGGTCTGGATACAGGGGCTGCTCCTAGAACTAATTCGATCGAAAATTCTAATTCTCTATCTGGCGGCAGTCCTTGTATATCTTTTGGGAAAACTTCAGCAAATTCGCTTACCACCTTCACATATGAAAGTTGGGGCTTGCTAGTCACTGCTAAGGATGACAGACTTATCATATATCCTACCCCTCATTTCCTTAAACATATCTGAGCCTTAAGTGCTGATATAAGGCGAGGAATCCTCCACGTTGGCTTCAAATTGGAACGGGTCTCCTCTAAGCGGGTTAACTGCTATTGCTCGAGTCTTGAAATTAATTACCACTCCATGCTTGGTTAACCAGTCCATCCCCAAAATCATTTCGAACTCAGGCATCGGCAAAACAATCAAATATGCGGAAATCGAATGCCCTTGGAGCCTAAGTTCTAAATTCCTAAACATATCATGGGATACTAATTCTTCTCCTGAAGGCACTGTTACACAAAAGCCTACAGCTACACGATCAGGTCCAATGGGTAGCTTCCTGGCAAACTTAGCTGCTATAAATGAATGGGTGCCTCCTGAATCTAGCAAAGCCACAGAAGGCAATTCAGCTAATAAAATCTCACCCGTAACCACTGTAGAATCTGGATTGGCCTGTTCGGTCTTCATCACATATGCTCGGCTGGTCACCAGCTGTTTTGACTTTGGGAAATTCTTCATCATATGCCCTGGTAACCCACACTTGTAGCAGACGTTCTTTCCAAGTCTGCACTGACCAGAGTGTGGCTTCTGGCACTTAGGACACACTGGTCTGTTGCTACCAGCTGGAACTGCACTGATCGGTTGGATAGGCAGAGGCTTCTGTTCCAGTAGGGGTTTCTGCTCTTGAGGCCTCTGCTGATTCTTATGCTGCTTCTTGAAAGGCCTTTGATCTTTCTGCTGAGAGGCCTGCCTCTTCTGCTGCCTTTCCTCATCTATATCTTTCCAATCCCTCTCAATTCGCAGGGCTCTATCCACTGCTTCTCTATATGTCTTGGGCACAGATAGCCTAACGTTCATCTTGAACATGGGTTTTAACCCTTCAACGAAGTGGCTCAACTTTTCTGCTGGATCATTTCCAATTAGAGGCACAAAATAGCATCCTCTTTCAAACATCCGCGCATACTCTTGCATAGTCATGCTTCATTGTTTCAAAGTCAGAAACTCTCTCTTCAACTCAGACCTCTTGTCTGCTGTGAAGTACTGTTCGTAAAACACTTGCTTGAAATCTGCCCAAGTGAAATTCATTAAATCCATCGATAGATTAGCTCCTTCCCACCAAATCATGGCGTCATCCCTCAACATATAGATAGCGCACCTTGGCCTATCTAAATCTGGAATCTGGAGGTACTCAAAGATAACTTCCATCGACTTAATCCAGCTCTCAGCAACTAAAGGATCAGTAGTACCACTAAACTCTTTCGACTTTTGTATTCTGAACTTCTCTTGAGGATCATCATTGTTGGGTCCTCGGCTGCTGGATGATTGGCCATTACCTCTGCTGGTTTGCTCTACCAGCAACCTTAAAAGCTGGGAAATACTAGCTTTACTATCGGGGTTGGATTCATCTACTGGGATATTTCTTCTTCCTCGACCAGACATCTTAATCTATAGCCCGTAATCCACCACAATGCAATAATCAGAACATGCTAAAGATAAAAACAAATGCTCTGAAACATAAAATAAACTCACAGTGCTGGAGAAACGGTTGACAACTGTTTTTCCAACTGGAAGTTCGTGTGTTTATCTCAGGACCATGCTCTGATACCAAGTTGTGACATCCCAATCCTCATGGGGTCATGAAAAAATAATAAAAATAAAAGAAGGGCTGAATGGGAATTGTTATAAGCTGTATTTCTTATAAACCACAATGCAATAATCAGAACATGCTAAAGATAAAAACAAATGCTCTGAAACATAAAATAAACTCACAGTGCTGGAGAAACGGTTGACAACTGTTTTTCCAACTGGAAGTTCGTGTGTTTATCTCAGGACCATGCTCTGATACCAAGTTGTGACATCCCAATCCTCATGGGGTCATGAAAAAATAATAAAAATAAAAGAAGGGCTGAATGGGAATTGTTATAAGCTGTATTTCTTATAACTAAATCAAAGTTCAAACACAAACATAATATGGCGCCAAGTACTGGAACAGCTGAAACAATTTCTTTAATAACAGATATTACAAAAGTGCGAAATGCGATATTACAACTTTGCAATTCTATATGAATTCACTATTGTTGTAATAGATCTAATAAAGACTTAACAAAAGATCAAAAACAACAACAGCGGCTGCGGAAAAACATCGGCCGTAGATAAACACAATCACCACAGCTGGTTCAGTCGTTGCCTCCCGCCTGCCCCAGCTCTGTCCCACCAGCACCATTTTAAAACTAATGAGCCTAGGGGCTCAACAAGTAAAATCTGAAGATAACAATTTCGCATAATGCAGGCCGACATCTAAACATATCGTGACTTAACAACAGTTTAAATGAAGTCATTCATCAGCTTTCATAAACTTTCTTTCTTTCAACTTGGAAATGGGGAAGATGACCCAGATCCCATTCTTATTTTCTTGTAATTTATGGCTTAGAAGCTCTCCTTAGGTCCGTGGTTCACCTGATCAAGTGACTACTGATATCAGCCTTAGCATTTAGCTCGTGGTGAAGGGGCACCTGACATCTGGACAGCTGCTCACCCTTCCATGGTGACCGTCTGTTATCTATGCCATAAATCCTTAAATTGAAACATTCTTCCTTTAAACTCATAGCTGGTTGAAATTTGATTTTGAAATAATCGTTCGGGTTCACAGTGCTTCGAAATTATTTCTTTAAAACTTCTTTAAAACATTTGTCGAGTATCGAGTTCTACTGCTGAGACTTATCGCTATAAGGAATCAGCTGATACTAAGGGAAACAATGTGATTATAGTAAAACAGACGCAAGGATATTCGATAACATTGAAACAGATGTAGTAAATGAAACGACGTCGTTAGTGTAAGAAATCAGACGTTGGGTAAACAATCAGCTGTTGGTTCTAAGGAAATCAGCTGCTGGATAAAATCAGCTGTTGGTTCTAAGGAAATCAACTGCTGGATAAAATCAGCTGTTGGTTCTAAGGAAATCAGCTCCTGGATAAAATCAGCTGTTGGTTGTTGACCGTAGTCAACTCAGCTGTAAGATAAACAATAATGAAGAACTAACCCAACCCAGACGCAAAACGACTCACGGCTGAACTTAACACTTAGAATTTTTCTTAACACAAAGATAACTGCTGAAAAGGGGAACTACTGAGTATAACTTGGTGTTGTAACATCAAAACGACGGCTGCGCTATCAGCCGTTTCCTATCAAAGCAGACTTAACTTCTGATTCGACTAGCAACTCCGATTACATAGCGTCAAGTTCCGATGTCACCATCCACCGGAAGGAAGATCATTCATGAACGTACTACTTAAACCCGATTGCTCAACATTTTAAAACAACATTTCCATCTTCTTCATCGAAGCACTCTTTAAAACTTTGTAACAGAAACAAAACTGGAACCCGATCATCAAAGCACTTCCTAAAACATGCTTAAACATGAACATAACTTATCTTAACATAAACAGGCAACAATCATGCACTGAAGAACAATATATGATTTAAAATGGCGTAGAAAGAATCAGCATTTACTTGCCTTAAACCTGCGAAACACAGAAGCAGCAGGTCTCAACAGGAGTTCTCCACAAGCACCACTACGAGCACTTTGAAGTTTTTAGAGAGAAAGAGAGAAATTTCTGGACAAGGATGAAACTCTCTTGTTATGAAAACAATCATATACGGGATATGACTTGTAGTAGGTATTAACACTCGAGTAGGCATGGGATCCTACCAACCCGTGTCCTTTTCCAAAGAATTTGTCAAATATTCCCTACTACTATTTTGAATTTGAAAAATTTACCAAAACATTTTAAAAAAACTATTTTTGTCCAGCTGAGGGCATTTTAAACTAAAATATGAATCTGCTCGTGTTTATGCTCGGGCGACAGCTGCCTGGAAACCTTCCGCGTCATGTCTCAAAGCAACAACTGAAAATCAACTGTTAAAACAAACGAAATAAACTTAAGGCTGAAATACGCAATATCAAATAAGCCCTTGAAATAGAAAAGGGTTAAATATGTGGTCCTATGGATTTTGCGGCGTTACATTAGCATTGCTCGGGAGTCTATTAGCCCTGCTCAGGAGTCTATTATATTGCCCTGCTCGGGAATCTCTTATCTGATCTCCTCTAGCATTGCTCGGGAGTCTATTAGCCCTGCTCAGGAGTCTATTATATTGCCCTGCTCGGGAATCTCTTATCTGCTCTGCTCTGGCCCTGCTCGGGAGTCTATTATATTGCCCTGCTCGGGAATCTCTTATCTGCTACTGCTCTAGCATGGCTCGGGAGTCTATTATTGTCCTGCTCGAGAATCTCTTATCTACTTTACTCTAGCACTGCTCGGGAGTCTATTACATTGCCCTGCTCAAGAATCTCTTATCTGCTCTGCTCTAGCATTGCTCGGGAGTCTATTATATTGTCCTGCTCGGGAATCTCTTATCTGATCTACTCTAGCATTGCTTGGGAGTCTATTAGCCCTGCTCGGGAGTCTATTATATTGCCCTGCTCGGAAATCTCTCATCTGCTCTGTGCTGGATCTGCTCGGGAGTCTATTATATTGCCCTGCTGGGGAATCTCTCATCTGCTCTGCTCTGGCCCTACTGGGGAGTCTATTATATTGCCCTGTTCGGGAATCTCTTATCTTCTCTGCTCTAGCATTGCTCGGGAGTCTATTATATTGTCCTGTTCGGGATCTCTTATCTGCTCTTCTCTGGCACTGCTCTGGAGTTTATTATATTACCCTGCTTGGGAATCTGTTATCTGCTCTGCTCTGGCCCTGCTCGGGAGTCTATTATATTGCCCTGGTCGGGAATCTCTTATCTGCTCTGTTCTAGCATTGCTCGGGAGTCTATTATATTGTCCTGTTCGGGATCTCTTATCTGCTCTTCTCTGGCACTGCTCTGGAGTTTATTATATTACCCTGCTTGGGAATCTGTTATCTGCTCTGCTCTGGCCCTGCTCGAGAGTCTATTATATTGCCCTGCTCAGGACTCCTATCTGCTCTGCTCTGGCACTGCTCGGGAGTCTATTATATTGCCCTGCTCGGGAATCTCTTATCTGCTCTGCTCTGGCCCTGCTCGGGAGTCTATTATATTGCCCTGGTCGGGAATCTCTTATCTGCTCTGTTCTAGCATTGCTCGGGAGTCTATTAGCCCAGCTCGGTAGTCTATTATATTGCCCTACTCTGGAATATATTATCTCCTCTGTTCGGGAGTCCTCTTATCTTGCTCTGCTCTGGAATATATATGTGCTCTGCTCGGAATCTGTCATCTTGATCTGCTCGGGAATCTGTTACCCCAACCAGCTTGGCAATCTCTAAGCCCGACCAGCTCGAGCCCAATTCCGCATTGGCACCTCCTCGCGTAGCTCTTCACGTGAGTGCATAAACCCGAACAGCTCCGCACCAAAGCCAGTTCCGCACTTGCACCTCCTCGCGTAGCTCTTCTACGTGAGTGTATAAGCCCGACTAGCTCGGCACCAAATGTGAAAACCCGAAAATTCAGCTCCAGGAAAAAAAAAAAAAACCAGCCGCAGGAAAGTCAAACCAGACACAGGAAAGTCAAACCAGACGCAGCACGGTCAAACCAGCCGCAGGAAAGTCAAACCAGACGCAGGAAAGTCAAACCAGACGCAGAACGGTCAAACCAGATTCTGCACAGTCAAACCAGCTTCTGCACAGTCAACTCAGCTTCTGCACAGTCAACCCAGCAGACAAATCAGCAGTCCACCATGCAGCCAACTCAGCAGACAACTCAGCAGTCAGCAGTACAGTCAGCAGTCAGCAGTCAAACCAACTGCTGGACGGTCAAACCAGCTGCTGAATGGTCAAAACAGCTGCGGGACGGTCAACTCAGCTTTGACCAACGAAAATTCAGATTTTGGCTCGCGAATTCCAGTAGTTTTCTACACGCATACAGATCAGATTCACAATTCGTAACTGCCAATTTAGAGGATTAATGGCCAAATAAGGGACCCAAATCAATGTCTACACTAATGTTTTTGTAACAGCCATTTTAATGGCCATGAAATCAAGGATTTATGGCCTTAATAGCAGTCCCTTGATTTACCCATTTCTGCACCTATAAATACCTCGTTGTAGCATCAAAGGACCCACACTTCTCCCAAAAATTTTCTCAGAAAAAGTACAGTAACTTGCACGTTGAAACCTTGTTCCCTAGTGCACCAGCTTTCTACCAGATTTCAGTCAAGCTTCAGACTACGGTAAGTGGGTTTTTGCTAAGTAATATATTCGATTGATATTATATATAATATTCTCGTTAAAGTTTTAGTTTTGAACCTACTATTAGAGCACTATTTCAATTCATATTTCTGCTTCGTTCAAACTCTGTTTTTGCACTGATTTTACTGTCGTAATATGGGTCAACGGAATATTCCGCACTCTGGGTTACATGATGTAACCACATGGCCTCGACCCCTTAGAGGAGTAAAAATTAGGGGCTGATCAGTAAATCATAGACACGAAGTAATTATCAGTGCTATCTGCCATGCTTCTATTAAGCTCTGTTATGCTCTGTTAAGCTCTGTTATGCTCTGTTATGCTCTGTTATGCTATGTTATGCTCTGTGATGTGATCTGTTATCTCAGTATATGTATATGAATATTTGTTATGCTCGAATGGTATCCTCCACTTGCTGAGTGTTTCACCAAACACTCACCCCTTATTTCTCCACCCAGATAAGAATGAAGAGCAGGTAGAAGAACAAGAACAAGAGCTGTTCTAGGGCTAGTGAAGATTCAGTTTCTGTGATTATTTATTTTTCGCTTCCGCATTTTCTCATATTAGTGTAAATTATTTATTTTTCGCTTCCGCACTCTGTTATTCAGACTCCGATTTTCAGATGTAAAAACGATTATATTTCGATTATTAACAGACTGGTTTGAGCTATGCTATGAGGCTTAATGTTTTACAATTTTTTAATTGTTTAATATTGCCGATGTCATGAGTCTCGGTCTCGGGACGTGACATTTTAGTGGTATCAGAGCTCACCAGGTTCATAATCCGGCTGGGAAACCAAATCTGAAATTTTCAAGGTCCAGGACGAACTTTCAGATTTTGACGAAAGACCAGTGCTTCCCCCTCCGAAACGGCCCGACGAGCAATACTCACTTTATAGTGACCAAAGCCGCTTTTTGGCCTAATTCCTTCGTTTAGACCTCCGAAAAAGCGTTTTTGCCATTTTTGGAAATATTTGAAAATTCTATAACGTTTTGTACAGGACTCCGACTTCAGTTTCGTCAACTGTTCTGAAATCCCTAAGGTTAGTACTTTCTGTTTATGGATTAACCTCACAACTTTCTATTTTTGGAAATACCTTCGATTTTTAGGAGATGGCCCCCTCTGCTCCTCGTACTCGTGCTGCTGCTGCCCTCCGTATGAAACAGATTTCCCTCGATAACCAAAGCCGCACGATTAGGCGTCTTAGAGCCCAATTAGCCACAGAGAGACGAGGGTTAGCTACGATGAAGAAAGAACTTGAGGATACCCAAGTAGCACTAGAAGCCTTACACAAGGTCATCGCTGGACTTACTGAAATAGGCCTTAGTATGTCCAAGAAGATTGAAAAGATGAAAGTTAAGAAACAACAAGCTAAAGCAAGCCATGTGGAGTGCCATTAGAAGTTTCAGGCTCGTATTCAAGAAGTCGAAGACTCGATGCAAGCACAACACTTGATCATCGAGGCCCTGGTAGAGGAGAAGGATAGCCTACTCCAAACAATCCAAGGTCTCCAGGAAGCTAACAATGCACCTGCTCCATTCGATGATGAATGGGAGGAAGAGCCGGAAGAACACCCGGAGGAAGAAGAAATTGAGGATGTTAACTCCAACAACAACAACCAAGCTCCTCCTCCTCCCCCTCCACCTCGTGGGACTAAGTTCTACTATGAGTCCCTCCGCAAGAACAAAGCCCCCACCTTTGATGGGAGCCACGACCTCGAAGTTGCTCAGACCTGGATGAAGAACATCGAGACGCAACTTCGACTACTGGAAGTCCCAGATGCGGTTAAAGTGGATGTTGTAACAGCACTCCTCGACAGTAAAGCTGGGAAATGGTGGGAAGCAGTTGAGCCCACCATGACTGCTAATGGACAAATTATTACGTGGCAGAGGTTTCGGGAAGCATTCTTGAAACAATACTTTCCCATGGAAGTTTGAATGCAACGGCTCAGCGAGTTTGAGACCTTCACTCAGACCGCAGACATGTCGGTAGTAGAGTATACCTCCAAGTTCAATTCATTGGGCACCTATGTCCCAACGATCATGGCGGATAACACTCTAAAGATGCACCGATACAAGAAAGGTCTGAACAGTCGTATCCAGTCAGCCCTCACAGTCTACCAAGCCACGAGTCTTGAAGACTTAATGGGAGCTACAATTCAAGCGGAAACTGACATAAAGAGATGAGAAGCTGACAACAAAAACAAGCGCCCCCTCAATGCTCAGACTTCACACGGTGGGTCTAAGAACAAACGGCCGAACCTCAACAACCGTGGCTCAGCACCTACCCCGGGTAACCAGACGTTGCCAACTTGTGCCTCCTGTGGCCAATGTCATAGTGGGGACTGTCGCAAGCAGAGCGGTGCATGCTTCAAGTGTGGGAAGTTGGGCCACCGAATTGCGGATTGTCCGGAGAACCAAGGTCCAAAGGCTGGATCAAGCAATACGGCTCCGAACAAGCCAAAGCCTCGAGTGGACAAGCCCAACGCTCGCGTGTTCGCAATGACACAGGAGCAAGCTGAAGACGCCAGCGACATGGTGGCAGGTACCATTTCTATCAACAAGCTGCCTGCTTATGTGTTGTTTGATTGTGGTGCTACGCATTCGTTCGTGTCTAGGAGATTTGCTAAGAAGTTAGGGTTAGAGCCTGAAATTATATCTGAACCCTATAGAGTAGCAACTCCTACCAACGCTACCATTGAAACATATAAGATCCATCGAAACTGCGAGATTTCGATAAGCGGCCATTCATTTTCTGCGAACTTGATAAAACTCAACATGGTCG
The DNA here is from genome assembly GCA_001598015.1 of Dorcoceras hygrometricum. Classification (NCBI taxonomy): domain Eukaryota; kingdom Viridiplantae; phylum Streptophyta; class Magnoliopsida; order Lamiales; family Gesneriaceae; genus Dorcoceras; species Dorcoceras hygrometricum. The sequence continues at coordinate 49,757 of KV004549.1, read as the reverse complement.
AGTTCGATGCCATCTTAGGAATGGATTGGCTATCTAAGAACCATGCAATGGTAGATTGCCGAGGTAAGAGCGTGAAGCTCCAAACCCTCGATCAAGAAGAGCTGATATATCATGGTAAGAACAAGGAGCGAAAGTCCCTACTTTCTGCGGCCCAAGCATGGACAGCCATGAAGACCGGAGCAGAAGTTTTCTTGGCTATGATCCATGAAGTGAAATAACGAGATGAACTCAAGATAGAAGACATCCCAGTAGTGCAAGAGTTCGCAGATGTATTTCCAGATGACTTACCTGGGAAAGTGCCTGATCGAGAAATTGAGTTCGAGATCAAACTAGTGCCAGGGTCGGCCCCAATATCCAAGGCACCCTATCGAATGTCACCTGCAGAAATCAAGGAGCTCAAGGATCAACTACAGGAACTTCTAGACAAAAAGTAGATCCGACCCAGTGTGTCACCTTGGGGAGCTCTAGTCTTGTTCGTCAAAAAGAAGGATGGAACCATGAGATTGTGTATCGACTACAGAGAGTTGAACAAGATCACAATCAAGAACAAGTACTTCCAAGAATCGACGACCTCTTTGATCAACTCAAGGGAGCTACAACCTTCTCAAAGTTGGATTTGAGGTCAGGTTATCACCAGCTGAAGATCAAGGCTGAGGATGTTCCGAAAACTGCATTTAGAACAAGATATGGCCATTACGAATTCACGGTGATGCAATTTGGTCTAACTAATGCACCAGCGGCCTTCATGGACCTCATGAACCACATGTTCAAGCCATTACTCGACAAATTTGTGGTTGTGTTCATAGATGATATACTCGTGTATTCATCAAGTGAAGAAGACCACAAGGAACATCTCCGAATTACCCTCCAAACCCTGCGAGAGAAACAACTGTACGCCAAGTTCAAGAAGTGTGAATTCTGGCTGAAGAGTGTGGCATTCCTAGGCCATATAATTTCCGAAGCTGGCGTATCAGTAGATCCAAAGAAGGTAGAAGCCATAATGGACTGGCCTGCACCTAAGACAGTGACAGAAGTTAGAAGCTTCTTGGGATTGGTCGGCTATTATCGGAAGTTCGTAGAAGGCTTCTCATCCATAGCCTTACCACTCACTAGACTCACCCAGAAGAACTCCAAGTTCAACTGGAACGAAGAGTGTGAGACAAGCTTCGAGACTCTGAAGACGAAGCTTGCGTCTGCCCCTATTCTGACGTTACCCGTAGGGGACAAAGGCTTTACCATCTACAGTGATGCATCGAAAGAAGGACTAGGGTGTGTGCTCATGCAAGATGGCAGAGTAATTGCATATGCATCAAGACAACTGAAGACGCATGAACGCAACTATCCAACCCACGATTTAGAGCTAGCAGTGGTGGTTTTTTTGCCCTAAAGATTTGGCGACACTATCTTTATGGTGCAAAATGCGAAGTATTCACCGACCATCAGAGTCTCAAGTATATATTAACTCAGAAGGAATTGAACCTGAGACAAAGACGATGGCTCGAGCTGTTAAAGGACTACGACTTAACGATCAACTACCACCCAGGAAAGGCAAAGAAGGTGGCCGATGTGCTAAGTTGGAAGGATATGAACAAGGTGATACTATCGTCAATCTCAGCCAAACCATGCCTGAGAGAATTGGTCAAGCTAAAGCAGGATCAAGACCCCAGCTTGATGAGGATGAAAGAACAGATCAAGGAAGGGAGAATGACTGATTTCCGAACAGACCAAGATGGGATCCTTTGGATGAACGGACGACTATGTGTACCCGACGTCGATAAAATCCGTCAGGAAGTGATGTCCGAAGCACATAAGTCCAAATTCTCAATCCACCCGGGAAGTACAAAGATGTACAGAGATTTGAAAGAACACTTCTGGTGGAATGGGATAAAAAGAGATGTTGCTGATTTTGTTGCTAGATGCCATGTATGCCAACAAGTCAAGGCGGAACATCAAAAACCTGGAGGATTGTTACAACCACTGGAAATTCCAGAATGGAAGTGGGAAAACATATCCATGGATTTTGTAGTCGGTCTACCGAGGACAAGACTAGGCCACGATGGAATATGGGTAATCGTGGAAGGATTAACAAAATCTGCACATTTTCAGCCTGTCCGAATGAACTATGGCTTGGATAAGCTAGCTTCGTTGTACATGGACAACATCGTCAGACTGCATGGAGTTCCGACCAGTATTCTGTCAGATAGGGATCCAAGATTCGTATCCCGTTTCTGGAAGAGCTTCCAAGAAGCCATGGGAAGTAAGGTTACCCTCAGTACGGCTTACCATCCTCAGACAGATGGTCAAAATGAGAGTACCATCCAGACCCTAGAAGACATGTTGTGGACTTGCACATTGGACTTCGGTAGTAATTGGAGCGAACATCTACCCCTAATAGAGTTCGCATACAACAATAGCTACCACAGCAGCATAGGGATGGCACCATATGAGGTCCTCTATTGACGGAAATGCCGATCGCCGTTGTATTGGGATGAAGTTGGAGAAAAGGCTATCACAGGACCTAAACTCATCCAGGAGACAGTGAAAAAAGTAGCCATTATAAAGGAGAGACTGAAGGCAGCCCAGGATCGACAGAAAAGCTGGGCAGATTTAAAGAGAAGACCCTTGACTTTCGAGGTAGGTGAAAAAGTGTACCTCAAGGTTTCACCAATGAAAGGGATAGTCCGATTCGATAAGGCCGGAAAGCTAAATCCCCGGTATGTCGTACCATTCGAAATATTAGAAAGAGTAGGAACACTTGCCTACAGACTGGACTTACCGCCCAGTATGTCAAGAATCCATAATGTCTTCCATGTCTCACAACTGAGGAGGTATATCTCGTATTCTAGCCACGTTCTTGATGAAGGGCCACTCCTCGTGGAAGGGAATTTGAACCAAGGACTGAGCTATGAAGAAGTCCCGATTCGAATCGTGGACACAAAGGACCAGGTGCTTAGACGAAGAACAATCCCGTACGTCAAAATCCAATGGTCCAACCACACCGAAAGAGAAGCCACGTGGGAAATGGAAGAGAAGATGCGTAGACAATATTCCTACCTTTTCGAGGATCAAAATAACCAAAGTTTCGAGGACGAAACTTCTTTAAGGAGGGAGGGATGTGAAAACCCGAAAATTCAGCTCCAGGAAAAAAAAAAAACCAGCCGCAGGAAAGTCAAACCAGACGCAGGAAAGTCAAACCAATCGCAGCACGGTAAAACCAGCTGCAGGAAAGTCAAACCAGACGCAGGAAAGTCAAACCAGACGCAGGACGGTCAAACCAGCTTCTGCACAGTCAACTCAGCTTCTGCACAGTCAACCCAGCAGACAACTCAGCAGTCCACCATGCAGCCAACTCAGCAGACAACTCAGCAGTCAGCAGTACAGTCAGCAGTCAGCAGTCAAACCAACTGCTGGACGGTCAAACCAGCTGCTGAACGTGTTAGAGTAGATGCCCAACTAGCCAACTTGTGGCGTGTGGGTTTTTATTGGCTCTTGTATATGATAGTCTTTATATATGTTATTCGCATTTCTTTATGGCGTTCTTTATTTTCATTATGTTATATGATGTTAACAATTGTGTTGGATAAAGACCTAGAATGCACTATAGTGTATATTAGATGTGATAGTGGATATGATGGCTATCATGAAACACATCTAATAGTCACTGTGCATTCTGAATTCGTTCCTAGCCCATATGGCCGTCAAAATGAGGATAAGACCGCCCGAGCTTGAGACTAGCATCTGCGATGTGAAGTACCATGTTTCATTGGTAGGGAACATTGTGATGTTCTGAGCATGCAGATGGATAGTGACCTTGTGATCTATCGAACTACCCTCATTCGGACTTTCCAAGTGGTTACCATTTGTCGAGTGGATAAGTCCGAGGTCTTGGTTGTACTGATTAGTCCTCACTACTCGAAACGTCATTGAGACTCTATATGATAGGCGCCTCACTTTGACCCGTTACCGACTCACTTGGGGTCACTAGGTGGCGGGATTGAGTGAGGTCCCGATGCATGTCGGAGTCGATGCTTCGTTGTCGAGGATTCAACGCTCGCTTTCATGCGTGGATATCCTATGCTATCTGAGGGGATAATAGTGTATAAGTCTCTGGCCAGAGTACTGGATGTGTTTTAGGTAAATGGGTTTGCCTAGTAACACTCGCGATGTCACTATTCGATCTCCAAGATGTATGCATAGCTATCGGATCTCTAGCGACTCTCGATTTACCAATGGTCGTTGATCTGATCGGGATATATGTGTTGAAAGGACCGTACTGTACGCTAACCACGACCAACTGGTTCTTGCAGGCACTATCAGTGATACCTAGGGGATCATGGCGCGATGTTGCTAGGCGCTTTACCATGATCCGTTGGGCAAGTCCGAAATTGTGATTTCGGAGCCACAATGGTTGTGGGCCCACGGCTAGCTGTATCCCTGAACCATTGAGGGTCACACAAGTACTGGATTCATGATTTCCGCACGGAAACTGAGCTCAATGCGTTGAGCATAGGAGGAGGATTTTAGGTAGTGCGAATTTCTAAAAGTCAACAGGGGTCAAATTGCGATTTCCCAAAGTTGAGGGGCATAACTGTCATTTTGGTCTAGGTGGTCTGAAAAATTGTTTTCGCATCATAATAGTCAGTTTTGGAAACTGAGTCGATCGGTCCGATCTGATCGTCGATCGGAGTTATGATGAAGCCACGGTGCTGCGGTTGAACCGAATGTTCATATATTGGACTGGGCCCGCCCCAGGTCCATTGGGCCGGTTCAAACCCATCACTTATTTAATTAGACCTAGGGCTACCATGAGACACACACAAGATACAACCTAGCTCTCATAGCCGCCCACCCTCTCCCACACGCCTCACGCCGCCGCCGACCGCCCATCGCCGCCGCCCGCCGGCCGCAGCCGCCGTCACCCGGTTTTTCACGTGATCGGACTTGTTTCGATCACCGCGACGAGGAGAATACGTTCGTGCTAAAATCCGTCAGATATTCTAGTGTAGATTGACGGAGGAAGATTGTTTCCGGTCGTGGACCTGATTGACGATCTACCGCCGCCTACCGTTTGAAGTGCCGGTTTTCTCGTGAAACTGGTCGGAGCCAGGCGCTTAAACTCCAGAAAGGTAGCAATTCGATAAACGCCCTATGAATGTTTATTGATTGTTTTTAATGTATTGAACGTGTCTCGGGGCAAAATTTTAACTTCCGCTGCACCCCCGGGGAAACGGGATCCGGATCCGCCATTGTCGCCAACACGGTGTTCTTGAATACTTATGCACCGAGATACAGATTGAGTACTGAATTTAAATCATGCGGAAATAACTCAAACTGCACTCTTAAATTCGAAAGCCTTTTAAACAGTTTTAAACACACATTATAAATATGCAGTGCGTATGAATGAATGTAGTAAAGCACTGAAGAAATACATTGATTTGTTTATGGAAGTTCGGAGCAAACTATCATATGTCTCCCATTCTTCCGCAATCGGGAAGGATTCCACTAGAAGACCTTGATAGCAGGGTCCCTACGCTACAACCAACTCCAACGATCCTCGACCGCAAGAACTCCTAGACACACCACCGCACACTAAGCCCGCAAGCTGTGTGTCTAACAACACTTCTTTAACGCCTCAGTGAGAAAGGCTACACACACTTCTTTAACGTCTCAGTACGAAAGACAACCCACACTTCTTTAACGTCTCAGTGCAAAAGACAACTAGACTTGTTTAGCGTCTCTGTCCAAAGACTACAATGGAGAGTTTTATCTGATTCACTCAACTCAACGATTTAGCTCAGCTCTCATATGTGAGTGAATCTTTGTGTGAGAAACATACAATGTATGCTCACTCTCAAATGTATTCTCACACACTGGGAAGTGCTCTTGTTCGAGCTGATTATCTGTTATCTTCCCTTAGTTGTGCTTTCTTCTGTTCTTTTGTTTTAGGATTTGCACAACACTTTCTCTCTACTATAGCGCATAGCCGCTTCTGTTTCATTGCGCCTGAAATATAAATCTGCTTAGCAGATTTGTCCGTTGGAAACAAAGTTGTAGCCGTAATGAAAGGTCTTCTGACGCATTTGTACTTTGTGTCCTTTGGATTTTAATGCGTTGCAGGCTTTATTTGACTTGAGCTCTTTTCATCGGCAAATCTGCAGCCTTTGCTAACATCGAGCTCTGCTTGCTTGTACCTGATGTGGAAAGGACGAAACAAATCAGTTTGAACCAACTTAGTCTTCGTATGTTTGTATTCAAACTGGTTTGTTTGTCTGAGTTAGTTCTGTCCAGATCTGGTTCTCCAGCTGGTATCTTCATCAAGCTGGTTGCTCTTCATCTTTAATCTGTTCTTGAGCAATTCTGCATCTGCGCCTCTTTTTGTCTGCAGCTGAGCTTGTTCTGCTCTTTCCTGCTCTTGAGCTGCTTCGAGGCTCTAGCTTTGCTCCATTCCCAGCTGATTGCCAACCAGCTGGTTGATATATCTGTGAGATCAAGCTTCTCACAGATATCATACGGCCAGCTGGTTTGTCTGCTCCCGGCTGGTCTTCTTAACTTCAAGCTGGTTTGTCCTTAACCAGCTGGGCTCTATTCTTCTTGTCACGAGCCCCAGTGTTACTTGATTGTCTTCTTGATCTATTCAGACACCTCATCCAAATCATCAGCAAGCACACTGTCAATCAGTTCTGATTCAGTCTTCCCAAGGACTGAGATACCTATGAAGAACTGATTATAGCCGTGCTCAATGATCAAGCGTGCACTTGATCGCTGCTCTTGTATATGGCTCCGGACTCAATCACTGCTCTTGTACGCTGCACTTGATTTGCACTAGAGCTATTTTGCACTTCAAAATTCTGTGCTTGATCTTCGTGCTGCTCCTACTCCAAGCTGGTGAACCAGCTAGGTGTTCCCTGCACTTCTGGAAGTAAACTGTTGTACCAGCTTGGGCGTCCCCTTACTGTTTCAGCTAGATATCTTCGACCAGTCCAGCTCAGGCGTCCCCTCACTGTTCCAGTTTGGATATCTTAACGTCTACTCCAGTCTTAGCAAGCCGCGCATGTCATGTAGAGAATTAGTACAATAGAAGCAAATTTTGTGTGAATCAAAACTTAGATTCTGATCTGTAGAAACAGATCCAACAATCTACCCCTTTTTGATTTACACAAAATCTGAATAAACATATGCAGGTGTGTTTATGTTTGAAAATATTACTCCCCCTTTTTGTGGGAATCAAAAAGGGTTTGAAATCTTGTCTCCCCCTTAGTTTTTAAAACAAAACTCCCACTCAACAGAGCATGGGGTAATTTTATTTTCGAAATAAAAACATTATGCACAGGAAGACAGTTTGTCGAAAACATTATGTACGCATGAGATTTTGAAGACAAAGTCTATGCTACTCAAAATTTCTCATTTATATAGACCAAAGGAGCAATAGAAGATTCAATTTACAGAATCTCTTCCATTTTTCCCTAAGGCTTGGCCTCGCCCAGCCCTACAGATCTTGGCGTCCACAGACCTCGCGCAATCTGTCAGCTCTTCAGAAGAGATGTTGCCGCTCTTTCCTTTCGAGAAATCACTCTGTAGTTCAATAGACATTCCTCCCCCTATCCATATAATGAGTTCTGAAAATCTTAAAAATTTTGCAGCATAGACAGGCTTTCGAACGACTATCAGAGCAGACTTGATTTTAAAACCATTTAAAAATATATTTTCGAAAGAAATGCACTATTCAAGAACAACCTGTCTGATACCACTTGTTAGGATCGATTTGCCCTCTGTTAGTGTATAAAAGTTATTTGGTCAATAACCAGCACTTAGAGGGAATAACCAGATCGAGTAACAGACGCTGGATCTAGCTAGACGCTGAAACCAGATTGCGATGAATAAGCTGGTTCCAGCTGGATGCTGAAACCGGATCGCTTTTGGGTATGACCAGCTCGGCGCTAAACCAGCACAGTGCAAGAGCCTGGTTCTAGCTTGTTGTTGATACCAGATCGATGAAAGAACAAGCGATCTGGTTATTTATTACTTGAGCTGTAATAGCTCAGTGTTCTGAATACTTGTGCATCGAGATACATATTGAGTAATGAATTTAAATCATGCGGAAATAACTCAAACTGCACTCTTAATTCGAAAGCGTTTTAAACAGTTTTAAAAACAAATTATAAATATGCAGTGCGTATGAATGAATGTAGTAAAGTAATAAAGAAATACGCTGATTTGTTTATGGAAGTTCGGAGAAAACTCTCCTATGTCTCCCCTTCCTCCGCAATCGGGAAGGATTCACTAGAAGACTTTTGTAACGCCCCGAAATCCAGATTACGTAGAAATGAGTGCATGACTAGGGGGAAAATATTTTTAGATGATTACATGCCATTTTATATTATTTATTTTATAATTTTATGCTGCATGATATGCATGTGTTATTTTTCAGCCTGCTTGAGCTACGGACGCGTGGACGAGATTAGGATCGACCGGAAAGAAAATAATTTGAGATTTTAAGTTATGGGACATTAAGAATGAATTTATTTTATTTTAAGCAAATATTTTTGGAAATTAGGATTTTTTTAACTATTTTGGAGGGGAACCCGTTTTTCGCCTATACGGACTGACATATTGAGTTTTAAGGCATTTTAAATTATAAGGAGGCCTAGATTTCGAAATCTTATAATCTTTAAAGCCCAAGTATGAGTTTTTAAGCACCTTTTAATTTAATTAGAAGGGAAAACCGGTATTTTCTTAATTTAAATTAGTAGGGGTCATATTAGGCACTTTCATTAATTCTTAATCACAAATTTAAACACAACCTAGCCTCCAATACTTTCACCAGCCGTCCCCTCCACTCTTTGAACACACAAAGTTTCAAAAATTCCAGCCATTGAAGGAGCTTGGTGATCCAATTCCGGCGGCGCCCCTATCTCGTGTCTAGAACGTCCGTATCTCGCAGATCAATTTTTCTTCAATTCAGGCATGTGATATCAATCATTTTTCTCACCATTTAAACTATATTAGACTGATTTTGTGAAAATTCGTGTGAATTAATGATTATTATTTCAGGTCTACTCATCCTTGTTCTAGTACATGCATGACTCATGGTCGGCTTCATGTTTCTCGAAAATTTTATGGTGTTTCGGTTCATGGTTGATCCAGGGGTTATGGCTCATGGTCAGGGGGTCGAGTGAGGATCCTAAGGTGGCCTAAGGTTAGACAGAAACTCAGGTTTAGGGATCGAACCAGCGGCTGCATGCAAAACACATTCTGCTGCATGTTTTTTCTGGCCGCGCGGTGCGCTTCCTTCCCATCGATCGTGCGCCCTGTGTGGTCTACGACAGGGGTCATGGCTGGTACTGTTGGAACCGCCTGGACCTGGGGGTGGTCCAGCTGAAAGGGATCCGGCAGTGGTGGCCGGAGCAGGGAGAACGGTCGCGCGAGGTGGCTGCTGGTCGAGGCTGCACGTGAGGGTGTGTGTGATTTTCTGTTTAGGGTTTATTTTGCTATGGTTCGGTCTAACTGAACCGGTTTGGCTGGTTCGGTTGGACTGGATCGGTTCTTCGAGTCTCGAGTCAAATGCTTTTAAATGAGGTCAAGTTATTTTAATTATGGACCTGTTATTTTAATGAATGTGTCAAAGGTCCAATTTTAAAGAAATTATCCAGAAGGTCAAAATTGAGTCAACCTTTTTAAATAATTTAATTTATGTTTAATTTTAAGTTTTTAGTCAAAATTAGGGCTTTATGGATTTTAATTAGGTCAAAATCGATTTTTGGGATTTAATTTGGTCAAAATCGGTCTTTTGGTTAAAATCGGATTTTTAGGTCAAAATTGATTTTAATTGATTTTATAGGTCAAAATCAATTTTAATAAGCCCCAATTAATTTTAGAAGTCAAAATTGATTTTTATTAGTCCATTTTAGTCTTGATTTTAAGAAATCAAAATTTAAAGAAATTAGGCAAAAATGGGAAAAAGCGGTGAACATTCGTTTCATCGGCCGAGTTTAGAGCGATGTGTGGTCTATCGGTCTTTTGGTTAAAATCGGATTTTTAGGTCAAAATTGATTTTAATTGATTTTATAGGTCAAAATCAATTTTAATAAGCCCCAATTAATTTTAGAAGTCAAAATTGATTTTTATTAGTCCATTTTAGTCTTGATTTTAAGAAATCAAAATTTAAAGAAATTAGGCAAAAATGGGAAAAAGCGGTGAACATTCGTTTCATCGGCCGAGTTTAGAGCGATGTGTGGTCTAGAAGTGGTGACCCTGGCCCTGGAATCAACCCTTGACCGAAGTAGAAAAATGTAGAAGCCCATAAATGCATAATTAATCATATATGTAGTATGCTATGTACGTAAAAATTTTAAAGAAAAGAATTAATTATACATTAAGGGGTAAGCTTTTAAATTGCATGATTTTAAGAAAATTCACGCATCATGAGATTTATGAAACGATCAGGCATGTCCTTTTTAAGTTAAAAATCCGAGGAATTGAAGTGATGTGGCAAGTCTACGATGGGATTTAACAGGGTAGCCGGGCCCGGGGATCCCCTGTTTTTAGGAATGATTTCAGGATTTCAGGGCCTATGGATCCTCGTGTAAAAGCGGGGTGAAGTGGCAGTTTTCAGGAGGTGTGACATATAGGGATCCCGAGGTAAGGCCGGGTGAACCACACCGCCACGTACGTTGCTTATTACGACTGATCAGTCATACGCTGCTCCCATTCACTTATATGACTCATACTTTCTTTTCAGGTTATGATATGTCATGCCTTATATGATATATGACATGTTATGATATGATTACATGATGAAATGTTTCAAGATCATGCACGCATCCATGTCTTTAACGTTATTTTAATTACAGTATGTGCTTGCATGCGATTTTATTATTATGTACCTTGTTATGCATTATGATAGAGCATGCTGAGCCTCTAGACTCACTAGGTTTAAATGGTGCAGGTGATGATCCTGTTGATGAGTTCATTCCGACTGGCGGTGACGACCTCTGAGCGCCGGATGCAGCAGTACCCCGTAACCGCCTTTATGATTCAGTTTTGTCATGTTACAGTTTTAGATATTGGTTTTTAAACATGTTTACTTTCATCATTTTTACTCAGTGAATTTATTCCACTTGAATGTTTTAACGTTTTAAATATTCCTTTATTATGTTTAAAGTATTTTTGAGAAAATGATTTAGAAACGTTTTAGAAACGAACGAGCCATAACTTAAGTTTATGTTTGCTTCCGCATATGTTTTAAAAAAAATTTCTAGAGTCTGGTTCGTTTCAACTTTGATTGCAGCGTCCCTACGCTACAACCCACTCCGACGATCATCGGCCGCAAGAACTCCTAGCCACACCACCGCACACTAAGCTCGCAAGCTGTGTGTCTAACAACACTTCTTTAACGCCTCAGTGAGAAAGGCTACACACACTTCTTTAACGTCTCAGTGCGAAAGACAACCCACACTTCTTTAACGTCTCAGTGTAAAAGACAACTAGACTTGTTTAGCGTCTCTGTCCAAAGACTACAATGGAGAGTTATATCTGATTCACTCAACTCAATGATTTAGCACTCAGCTCTCATATTTAACGTCTCAGTGTAAAAGACAACTAGACTTGTTTAGCGTCTCTGTCCAAAGACTACAATGGAGAGTTATATCTGATTCACTCAACTCAATGATTTAGCACTCAGCTCTCATATGTGAGTGAATCTATGTGTGAGAAATATACAATGTACGCTCACTCTCAAATGTATTCTCACACACTGGGAAGTGCTCTTGTTCGAGCTGATTATCTGTTATCTTCCCTTAGTTGTGCTTTCTTCTGTTCTCCTGTTTTAGGATTTGCACAACACTCTCTCTCTGCTATAGCGCATAGCCGCTTCTGTTTCATTGCGCTTGATATATAAATCCGCTTAGCAGATTTGTCCGTTGGAAACAAAGTTGTAGCCATTCTGAAAGGTCTTCTGACGCATTTGTACTTTGTGTCCTTTGGCTTTTAATGCGTTGCAGGCTTTATTTGACTTGAGATCTTTTCATCGGCAAATCTGCAGCCTTTGCTAACATCGAGCTCTGCTGGCTTGTACCTGATGTGGAAAGGATGAAACAAATCAGTTTGAACCAATTAATTTGGTCTTCGTATGTTTGTATTCAAACTGCTTTGTTTGTCTGAGTTGGTTCTGTCCAGATCTGGTTCTCCAGATGGTATCTTCATCAAGCTGGTTGCTTTTCATCTTTAATCTGTTCTTGAGCAATTCTGCATCTGCGCCTCTTTTTGTCTGCAGCTGAGCTTGTTCTGCTCTTTTCTGCTCTTGAGCTGCTTTGAGGCTCCATCTTTGCTCCATTCCCAGCTGATTGTCAACCAGCTGGTTGATATATCTGTGAGATCAAGTTTCTCACATATATCATACGGCCAGCTGGTTTGTCTGCTCCCGGCTGGTCTTCTTAACTTCAAGCTGGTTTGTCCTTAACCAGCTGGGCTCTATTCTTCTTGTCACGAGCCCCAGTGTTACTTGATTGTCTACTTGATCCATTCAGACACCTCATCTAAATCATCAGCAAGCACACTGTCAATCAGTTCTGATTCAGTCTTCCCAAGGACTGAGATACCTATGAAGAACTGATTATATCCATGCTCAATAACCAAGCGTGCACTTGATCACTGCTCTTGTATACGGCGCCGCACTCAATCACTGCTCTTGTACGTTGCACTTGATCTGCACTAGAGCTATTCTGCACTTCAACATACTGCGCTTCATCTTCGTGCTGCTCCTACTCCAAGCTGGTGAACCAGCTAGGTGTTCCCTGCACTTCTGGAAGTAAACTGTTGTACCAGCGTGGACGTCCCCTTACTGTTCCAGCTAGAACAGCTCAGGCGTCCCCTCACTGTTCCAGTTTGGATATCTTCACGTCTACTCCAGTCTTAGCAAGCTGCGCATGTCACGTAGAGCATTAGTACAATAGAATTAGATTTTGTGTGAATTAAAACTTAGATTCTGATCTGTAGAAATAGATCCAACATGAGCTGTTTCTCCTTCCTGTCCAAAATTTGCAAGGGATACTCATCATAACTCAGTGTTCGATCTAGCTCTACCTCGTCAGTTTGTAGCACATGCGAAGGATCCGGCTCATACTTCCTCAACATGGACACATTAAACACATCGTGTAGTGAGGACAGCTCGGGTGGCAACAACAATCGATAAGCCAAGGGACCGATCCTTTCCACAATTTCATAAGGTCCAACTTAACGAGCGGCTAACTTTTCCTTGAGTCCAAATCTCATAACACTCCTACAAGGAGAAACTTTCAAGAACACTCTATCACCAACCTGAAACTCTAAAGGCCTACGCCTCTGGTTTGCATAACTAGCTTGGCGATCTTGTGCAGCCTTCATATGCTGTCGAATTAGATCCACTTGATCCTTCATTTGCTGCACAAATTCAGGTGAAGACAGCTGCTTCTCCCCTACTTCTTCCCAACAAATTGGCGACCTGCACTTCCTACCGTACAATGCTTCGAACGATGCCATTCCAATTGTTACTTGGTAGCTGTTATGGTATGAAAATTCTACCAGTGATAAGGAATTCTGCCAACTATCACTGAAATCCATAACAACAACTTGTAGCATATCCTCCAAGGTCTGTATAGTCCTCTCATATTGGCCATCGGTTTGGGGATGATAGGTTGTACTCATAGCCAATCTGGTGCCTAAGGCTGCTTGTAAACTCTATCATAATCTGGAAGTGAACCTCGGATCTCTGTCTGAAACTATGGATACAGGCACTCCATGCAATCGAACTACGAAATCGATGTACAGTTTCGCCATCTTCTTCAAAGAATTCGTCATATTGTAGGGAATTAAGTGGGATGACTTCGAAAGTCTATCAATTACTACCCAAACAGCATCACATCCTCGTCTAGAACGAGGCAAATGGATCACAAAATCCATAGCTACGTGCTCCCAATTCCATTGGGGCACCTCTAAACTCTGCAATAGTCCACCAGGTCTCATCCTTTCAGCTTTAACTTGCTGACAATTTAGACAACGAGAGACAAATTCAGCAATATCGTTCCTCAAACCTGCCCACCAATAGTGCGGTTTCAAAGCATGGTACATCTTACTTGCACCAGGATGGACACCATGTCGACTGAAGTGAGCCTCATTTAAGATCATTTCCCTCAAATCAATCAAGTTAGGCACTACTAACCTGCCCCTAAACCTCAAACAACCATCAGATGCGACAGAGTAATCCTCCAGCTGTCCAGCTTGAGCCTTCAACTTCAGCTCATTGATATATGGGTCAGTTCTCTGGTCTGCCCTAATGTCCACAACAATCTGTGGCTCGACTTGGAAAGATGAAACCACAATGTAATCATCACATGGATATAAAAACGCCAACCAGAAGTGCTCAGATGCTCATGGACTTTAGATATATATAGCGATGCAAGCATCGACACTTGAGCTTTCCTGTTAAGCGCATCAGCAACTACGTTCACTTTCTCAGGCTGATACTAAATCTTGCAATCGAAATCTTTAAGCAGCTCCATCCATCTACGCTGCCTCATATTCAAGTCGGACTGGGAGAAGAGGTACTGAAGACTCTTGTGGTCAGTATATACCACAAACTGTTCGCCATAGAGACTTCAAAGCAAATACAACGGCTGCCAACTCCAAGTCATGACCCGGGTATCGAGTCTCATGAGGTTTCAACTACCGGGATGCAATGACTCGACCATGCTATATCAAAATGCAACCCAATCCACTAAGCGAAGCATCAGAACATACCACAAAGCCTCCTGAACCTGAAGGTAAAGCTAACACCGGTGCTGTAGTTAGCTTCTCCTTGAGCAGCTGAAAGTTGTTCTTGTATTCCTCCATCCAAACAAATCTCTTGTCCTTTTGAGTCAGCTGCGTCATATGCTTAGCCGTCCTAGAGAATCCCTCAATGAAGCGTCGATAATAGATAGCCAATCCCAAAAAGCTACGAATATCCGAAACGTTCTTGGGACGTCCCCAATTCACAACAGCCTCCACCTTATTGGGATCAATAGATAATCCTTCAGCGAAATGACATGACCCAGAAACACCACTTTATCTAACCAAAACTCACATTTAGAGAACTTAGCGTACAGCTATGAGTATCGAAGTGTTTGGAGGACTAGCCTCAAGTGCTCTTTATGTTGTAAGAGATTCTTCGAGTAGACCAAAATGTCATCGATGAAGACAATCACGAATGATCGATGAACTCTCTAAATACTCGGTTCATTAAGTCCATGAAAACTGTCGGGGCATTAGTCAGACCAAACGACATAATCAAGAACTCGTAATGCTCGTACATCATTCTAAACGTAGTTTTCGCAACATCTTCCTCTCGAATTCGTAACTGATGATACCCTGAACGCAAATCGATCTTAGAGTACATGGCTGAACCTTGAAGCTGATCAAACTAATCGTCGATCCTTGGAAAAAGGTACTTATTCTTCACAGTAGCCTTGTCAGTTGCCAAAATTCGATGCACATCCTCATCGAACCGTCTTTCTTCTTCACAAACAGAATAGGAGCTCCCCAGGGTGAAAATTTTGGCCGAATAAAGCCTTTCTCCAACAGATCGCTAAGCTGCACCTTTAGCTCTTTCAACTCGGCTGGTGCTAGACGATACGGGGTTTGTGAGATAGGAGCTGTACCCGGCAAGCATAAATCATGAATCCTACATTCTCCAACGACAGTAGGCCAAACATCTCCATAGCAGAGATCAACGGAATCTTCGATTGAGAATCAAGACCGTAGAAATTCCACTTCTCATCAGACTGGGGCTGAAAACGCACAACGCCATGAAAACAATCCATGGTGCCATAAAACTAGACAACACGTCCATTCCCACTATACAATCGAAATCCCACAATAACTAGCCGGATCAAATTGGCTATCAACACATTCTTGCCAAACCTAGCTACGCCATTCGACACAATCTCTTGGGAGAACAATATCACGTCGGTAGGAGTCGTAACAGAAACAACATCACGGAAAATGGTGGTGCGCAAACCATGCTCAACAATAAATGCATCAGCTATAAATGAATGTGATGCTCCAGTATCAAATAACACACGTGCTGGAAAGTCAAAAATAGTACAGGTACCTGAGATCACTCCACCAGGCGTGCCCTCTGCTTGCTCCCTGGTCATGGCATTAACTTGGTCTTGCTGAGGCCCTAAGAAATGGGGTTGGGAAGACTGTCCAAAACGCGAAGGACTAGGATGCTGAAACGACCTGTGCTGAGTTTCCCCATCCTCTGCTACTGAACAGGGAAAGAACTACCTCAAGATGACCCTCCAGAACGACTCTGAGGTGGGGCAGCGGTATGCTGAGATCCAGACAAAGGACATACTCTCTCAAAATGCCCGTACTGCCCGCAAAGATTGCAAACACCCTGAACTCCTACACACTGCGTCGAAGGGTGCTTACCTCCACATTGACCACAAAAATTAGCCCTGCGACTGCTGATGATGCTTGAACTACCTGAACCAGAAGAACTAGAACCCGGCTTCTTCTTAAACTGATGGCCATGGGGCCTGAACCTGTGACGTCCAGATTGTTGTGATGACTGTTGGGGCTGCTGGGGTGACTGAGAAGGTTGCGAAGACTGTGCCCCTTGAACTCTAGGATGTGTACCTTGAACATCTTGCGGCCGAACCCGAGACCTACGGTTCTGTAACTCTTCATCGATATCCATCGCCTTGTCCACCGCATCCGCATAGCTAGTAGGTGAACTTGCCAACACCAAAGAGTAAAGATCTTCGTTCAGCCCTTCCAAGAATCGGTTTTTTTGCCCTCTCACGATCGGAAACATGAGGAACATAGGCAAGGAGAGAAGAAAACTTTCTAGCATACTCCCCCACAGACATGGTTCCCTGCACCAAGTTATCGAACTTGCGTTCCCTGGTGTTATCGGAAGACTCTGGAATGTACTCCTAATGAAAAGTAGTACAAAAATTGTTCCAAGTTATCCCCAAACCAGTCTCCTCAAGAGCCCGTGAAGCACCTCTCCACCAGCGCTCTGCATTCTTCCTCAATTGGAAGGTAGCTAGACTCAGCCTACGCTCATCGTCATACCGCACTCCATCAAACAACCCTGTAAAGTGTTGCAACCAGGACTCAGCATCGGAACTAGACTCTTCACCATTGAACGTTTGAGGATTCATCCGCTGAAACCTCGCCATAATCAGTTCCATTCGTCTATACTAGCTGTCAACATATCCACCTCATCATCAACCTGTCTCCCGCGCCTACGAATGGGAATACTGCCCTCGCCCTCATCATTCTGAGCCTCAGATTCTATCGGGATTTTCCTTCTAGCTCTACCCCTACATCTAGGCGGCATCAATAAAATTACTAAGATGATAAGATAACACAACAATATAACACATAGTCAAGCACACGCAACAAGCAACACAATGACTAGACTCAAGTGTGATCAAAATAATTCGAGCTTATCCCAGTTTAAGCTCTGATACCAAAAATGTCAAGCCCGATGCACAAAACAGAGATTAAACATGTAATCGCAACTAAGGAAGCATTAAAAAGTGGCTAAAATTTTTCACTTTGGCCTGACTTAGAACACATAATTTCAAAATACACTTACAACGGTAGCACGGGGCATTCCCCGGCAACAACACCAATACATATATAAATATATATATAAATATATATATATATATATATATTTATATCTGGGACACTCTATTCAACCTTTGGGGACATCACCAGCCGACTCACCTCCACGGCTAGCTGAAAAACCTGGAAAACCTGAATGGCACGTAACAAACCAAACAGCCCCAAAGGGACGGGATCAAACCCCAGTACGAAGCAACTTAAAATAGCAATTAGACAGCAACAAATATAAATGAATGAGCTAAGCGTGAGGACCGCAGAATGCAAAGGCAGTAGGCTACAATCGAAACAGGAAGCCAAAGGAACTCAAGAACAACCCAACAGCTTACACAGGTTGAAAAAGAGAAGTAGCCACGAGGTGCGTGAGAGCGTGGTAGCTATCCACTCATCTCAGCACACTGTACCAGAAGCATAAACTAGATTACTCAACCTACTGTTGCCAAAGCTCATGAGAGCCTGGTCGCTATCCACTCGTCTCATAGCAGCTAACAACTAGATCTGCAGGGAGATGAGGAGCACGATATTGCCGTTCGTCCTCAAAAGAAGCATCTTGGTACACATGGGTTAGCACAACAGCAGACGGCTAACAAGATATGAGCTCAACGGGGAAAATGCGTGTATGCACAACAATAGCTTGCAATAACCAGCATAGAACAACAGCAAGAAACAACAAAACGATAGCATACACACTGCACACATACCAGCAAGCATACACATATATCCAAGCTTATCCCAAAGCTGTAATACAATCTCAAATCCGTACCTTAGCTTATGTGCTACAATTACCACAACAAGAGTCCCGAACAACTCAGATTTGAAACCTTCTTAGCCAAATACAATAATCAGCTCAGGGATAGTAAGCACAGAAATACCAAACTGGAAGCCACCAGCTCAACCCAATTCTATGCTACCTCTAAAACGCAATATCTAGTTCTAAATGAATCATAATGGAGGATCTAACACTTACTCGAAAGCACTATCTGAACGTAAAATGCGATCGGTCGAAATATGAATCGATATCACACTATAGCTCCTTCTCGTTCACTCTTCTAGTCCACCAAAGTCTTCGAAAGAGGTAAAGGAAGAAGCATCTTGGAAAGGGGAACTCAACGCTACCAATCTTGCTCCAAGCTACATCGTCCACCGCCGGCAATCTGAGGAAATAGGTTACGATGAACAGTAGCTAGGGTTCTACGATGGGCTGGGATGTCGAGCTCTCAAGAGAAAATATTTCTAAGTGTTGGAAAGAATGGCGTGCACACGAATATATCTTAAATCTCCCGCAATCTGGTGAACAGTAGCCACCGATAGCTCGGGGTCCAAACTGGTACACGTCATCCAGTTTGTGCTACCAAAACTGATCACACTCCCGATCTGCTAACAGATCGCAACGCACACAACAACTCACAGCTATAAAACAGTTTACGCCTTGGCCAGCTCACGCGTACCATCCAGCTGAGTCTAAGCTGATGTCACCTAAATGACATCGCACCGCACCTCAGCTCGGGAAAATAAAATCACGTGCAAGAATACCAGCTCGCACATATTTAGCTCTCCCTAAGCTGATACCATGAATCGTGCCGATCCATACTAAAACCACGAACCGGGTCGATCCGCATAGTACTACCAGATTGCGCCCCTCCAAGCTGGTTTCTTCAAAGCGACGTCGCTTTGCCACCCGCTCAGGATATCCAGCTAGAGTACCCAGAATAGCTTGTGATGACAATTAATAAGCATCCAACCACCCAGCTCGAACCGTTCTACGAAACTAACCCAGAATTGATTCACGCACAGACCAGCTCACAACTGGAAGACTTGCTCAGTGTTCTACGACACGTAACAGCTCAGAGTTGTTCCATCCACACAGACCAGCTCGTGCTCCCAAAAACATACCAGCTCAGTGCTGGCCCGTCCCAGATCAGCTCTCACTTGATCCGGTCTATGCTAAACCCAATTAATTAGATTAATTGTTCCACTAATCTTTTGGGTCTCATAAATCACCCCAATCATTATTCTTGGAAACTTTTTGAAATCCGAGAAATGAGTTAGCTCCCGTAGTGCTTTAGACATCCTTTTTTTGTCAAATCGATGGATTAGGGCGCTACAGTTTATTTCTTGGATCCAGATATAACAATGATGGTACATACCATGTAATGTCTTTTTCGATATGTTTCTTTTATCCCCCTAATATTGGGAAGGTATTCTCATCAAAGTGACAATCAGCAAAACGTGCGGTGAACACATCTCCTGTCTGAGGCTCAAGTTATCGAATGATTGATGGACTATCATAACCAATATAAATTCCCATCTTTCTTTGAGGTCCCATTTTGTTCGTTGAGGCGGTGTAATAGGTACATTTACCGTGCATCCAAAAATTCTTATATGAGAAATATCTGGTTCTTTTACCAAATGCAAGCTGCAATGGTGAGTATTTATGATATGCACTTGGTCTGATTTGAATTATTGCAACAGCATGTGAAATTGCATGTCACCATATAGAAATAGGGAGTTTTTTTTTCATAATCATTGGTCTAGCAATTAGTTGTAGAGGTTTAATCAATGATTCAGCTAAACCATTTTGTGTGTGTACATGAGCAACAGGATGCTCAACAGTAATTCCCACCGACATGCAATAATCTTTGAAAGTTTTGAAAGTACATTCACTAGCATTATCGAGTCTAATATTCTTGATTGTATAATCAGGAAATTGAGCTCATAATTTTATTATTTGATCAAGTAATCTTGAAAACGCCACATTTCGAGTTGATAATAAAGATACATGTGACCATCTGCTGGAGGCATCTATCAATACCATAAAGTATCGAAACGGTCAATATGGTGGATGAATTGGCCCACAAATATCACTCTGTATACATTCAAGAAACATGAGTGATTCAATTTTTATTTCGGCTGGTGATGGCCTTATAATAAGTTTTCCAAGAAAACATGCTTTACATTGAAACTTATTATTTTGAAAGTTCTTTTGAACTTTCAGTGGATGGCATTCTTCGCATCATTATTGAACCAGGATGTCGCAATCGATCATGTGAAGTATTTAATATTGGAGAATTTAGAACTACCATGTTTGGTTCGATTGGTTTTATATGCGTATAATTCAATCCAACAGGGAGCATTGGTAGTTTTTCAACTACATATTTCTTTCCTGATTTATATGTGGTAAGACACATATATTTTTCATTTCCTTCAGTCATTGTGTAACGACCAGATCATTTAGAAGTCCAAAATTAGAAAGATATGAGATTGAGGGATTACATTGCTATTTCAATTCGATTCTTGAATATTCCGGTCTATGTTATGATCAATCTTTATATTATTATGGATTGATATTCAAATGCTAGAATACAAGTACAATAGATGTTTAGTAACTTCTGCAAACCAAGTGGATTCTCTATTTAACTAAAATTCTCGGTTTCCATGCAACGTCTTTTGTTTTGAAAAACAGAGCACGCTTTCTTAAGAGTTTTTTCATATTGTTATAACGTGTTTGTTTTCTTAGTCATTGTAAATCATATAAATAGGATCTTAAGCTGCTTCATGCATCATTACTTTCGAATCATATCATATTAAGCGGTGCTTGCTCTCAAAGAAGCCGAACCAAAATACTTTCAAAGTGTTTTAGAGGAAACAGGCGGGGTGCAAGAAGTATATTGAATTTTCTACTGTTCTTGTGTTAAAGATACAAGGCAAGTAAACTTTGTTTCTTGCTCACTCAATAGAAAGCATATGTTCAATTGAGACCCGAAACTTATAAATATTGCGTCAAGAAAATGAGGGTCGTTACAGTTGGTATCAGAGCATGGTCCTTGAGATAAACACACTTCCAGTCTGAGCAAATCTCTCCAGCTTCTGAAAAACTTGTGAGTTTTACGTTCATGTTTTAGCATAGAGTAATCTCTCATATAGAATTGTGGTGGATTTGGACTACCCTTTTTCAGATATGTCGGGAAGAGGTAGAGGCAGAAGGAGTTTTGTTGAAGGAGATAGTGAATCAGAAGGCATAACTCCAGTCCTGGCCAATATGGCCCAACTTTTAGAACGATTAGTCGAATAGACCTCTAATGGAAATGGTCATTCTTCTAGTAGAATGATTAGCAGA
>KV004549.1:6805-23384 GCA_001598015.1 Dorcoceras hygrometricum | reverse complement strand
CTAGCATGGACATGCTCGCTGGGATTACTAGGCTGTTGGAGCGTCAGTCAGAGCAACCCGGGAAATCGCATGAAGAGGACGTCCCAGAGAGGTTCCGCAAACAGGGACCGAAGGAGTTTGCTGGCACCATTGGTCCACTTGTTGCAGAGGAGTGGATCCGATCCATGGAGACTATCTACGACTACATGGGTCTAGAGGACGTCGACAGGGTCCGTTGTGCTATTTTCATGCTGAAGGGAGACACTGCTCTTTGGTGGAAGGGCGCAGTGGTTGGAATGTATCTGGAGAGCCTATCTTGGGAAGAGTTAATGAACTAGTCTTTTATGAGAAGTATTTTTGTAACGACCAGATCATTTAGAAGTCCACAATTAGAAAGATATGAGATTGAGGGATTACATTGCTATTTCAATTCGATTCTTGAATATTCCTGTCTATGTTATGATCAATCTTTATATTATTATGGATTGATATTCAAATGCTAGAATACAAGTACAATAGATGTTTAGTAACTTCTGCAAACCAAGTGGATTCTCTATTTAACTAAAATGTTCGGTTTCCATGCAACGTCTTTTGTTTTGAAAAACAGAGCACGCTTTCTTAAGAGTTTTTGCATATTGTTATAACGTGTTTGTTTTCTTAGTCATTGTAAATCATATAAATAGGATCTTAAGCTGCTTCATGCATCATTACTTTCGAATCATATCATAAAGCGGTGCTCGCTCTCAAAGAAGCCGAACCAAAATACTTTCAAAGTGTTTTAGAGGAAACAGGCGGGGTGCAAGAAGTATATTGAATTTTCTGCTGTTCTTGTGTTAAAGATATCAGGCAAGTAAAGTCTGTTTCTTGCTCACTCAATAGAAAGCATATATTCAATTGAGACCCGAAACTTATAAATATTGCGTCAAGAAAATGAGGGTCGTTATTCTTGTGTTAAAGATACCAGGCAAGTAAACTCTGTTTCTTGCTCACTCAATAGAAAGCATATATTCAATTGAGACCCGAAACTTATAAATATTGCGTCAAGAAAATGAGGGTCGTTACACATTGACTGAGTATCATACCCATGGGAATATATAAAACTCAACAAATTTCTTTTCGACTGTGGTGAAAATTGAGTATCAGTTATCATAAATTTTGTACCATTCGATAACAAAAATTGAGCTTTATCATAACCTTCAACCAATTATACAGGACCGATATAGTATTTACCATTGTTTTTGTTGGTTTTATTTTCAAGAAATATCTTTTATCTCGGAGAATAGTATGTTTTGTACCACTATCAGGTACACAAACTTCCATGAAATTATTTCCTTGTATAGCTTTGTTCCTTGAATTTTTCAGATTAAACAGGAAACATAATTTAACATATGTAGTTTTATTAGAAAACATAAAACATACAATAAATATCATCATAAAAATATATGAAAACTGTTACACTTAAATCCCACAATTGAATTGATCATTTTTCTGAGAAATCAATCAAAAAATCTGCAGCATCAAAATGAGTCGAATCACTCAAGCGGTCATTGTGTTCAATGAAATTAGTCTCCTTTTATTTTCCCTTTAGTGATTCTTTATATAGCTTACAACGGGGCTCGATAAATACGAGACCAATGCCCTTTAGTGCCACATCTAAAACAAGAACTTTCGAATCTTTTTGAGTGATTTTCATTCGTACTCATATTCTCATGCTGCCTCTTTTGTGGGTGGCTTCATTTTTAGAGGGGTTATAGAAGTAACTACCTCTATTATTTTCAAAACCACGACCACGTCCACGATCGTGGCTATTTCTATGTCCACGTCCACGTCCAAGAACCCGACCCTGACCTCTGCCACGACCAAAAATTTGAATTTGATTTTGGTTTCTTTCATTCTGAATTACGACATTTACTTCTGAAAATGCCATTGATCCAGTAGGTCGGGATGATAATTTCTCATTAGCAGCTCGTTGTTCTTTTCCCCCACAAGAATACATGCGATAAGTTCAGAATATCTCGCAAATCCACGCACTCTATAATGCTGTTGTAGAGTTAGATTTGATGCGTAAAAAGTGAAAAAAAAAATTTCAAGCATTTTCGATTCTCTGACCTCATACCCACAAATTTCAATTGTGAGACTATACGGTATATTGCCGATTTATAATTGCTGACCTTCTTAATCTTGGAATCGTAATGAATTCCATTCACACGGGCGGTTGGAAGTATAACTTCCTTTATATGTTCAAATCACTCCCTTAATCCTTTCCATAAAGCCATGAGATTCTTTTCAATGAGATATTCATATTTCAATCCCTCATCAAGATGTCGGCATAAGAATATCATAGCCTTTGTTTTCTCTTGTGATGAAGAGGTATTGTTTTCTTTAATGGTCTCACTTAGACCTAATGATTCAAGATGCATTTCGACATCAGGAGTCCATGGCATATAATTTTTTCCAGTAATGTCAAGAGCAACAAATTCGAGCTTTGACAAATTCGACATGGATGCTTACCGAAAAAATAGATTTTATTAGTCAAAATCCATTAGTATGACAATGAAAGTAATGGATAAGCTATCAATAAAAGCATGGTTCAAAATAACAAAAAGATATGAGGCGAATAATCATCGATAAATACAAGACTAGTGAGTATAATGATTAAATAATTAATACAAATTATCCTTGGATGAAACATCATCTTATTCCTTTTGTAATTAGATAAATAAAGTTTGCGAATAAAAGTTTGATGGAGAAGAATAATTTTTGGAGTGAATGAATATTTTAGAGAGCATCATATTAATAAAATGAAATCTTAGCCATTTATAACCGTTCCTAGTCATTAAAATATTTCCATTTTGTGATCGTTTATAAACGAAAAAATATAATAGGTTTAATATTTTAGATTAAAAATATATATATGTATTTTATAGTCATAACATGAGTATGTAATAATAATCATAATTAAATAATTTTGTTATCACATCACAGTATTATTTTGAAGTGGCATAGCCTCATTTATATAATAATATGATATTATATATAAATTATATAATAAGGAACAATATAATTTTGTAATCATATCAGGTTACTATAATGAGGTGTCCGTGACTCCTTTTATATAATAACATGATATTATATACTGAGATATAAAATAAGTTCGAGTGGTCGTGCTGATAATGTGTTATAAGTAAAAGGAACATTAACAAAATAAATTTAATAATTACCATGATAATACACTTGAGTATCTCCTTAATTGCTTCAAATAAACTCTTCAATATTATTTCAATAGGAAATTATTATTTCTCTATTAATTTCGTTAATTTAGAAAAAATTAAAGTATGAGAGAATTTGTATATTTTTGTGTGTTTTACAATGAAGATTACAAGCCTATTTATAGTTAAATAAAATAATTAAAATAATAAAAATGTCTAATAACTTTATTTAATATTTATACATCCAACAACTAACAACTAATACTAATCATTTAATTATTTCATAATAGTAAATTTGTATATTAAAAGAAATTGGATTAGAGGTATATATGAATGGTTAAAGAAAGCATTATGTAACGCCCCGAAATCCAGATTACGTGAGAATGAGTGCATGATTAGGGGGAAAAGAATTTTAGATGATTACATGCATATTATGTGATTTGTTTATGATTTTTATGTTGCATGGTATGCATGTCATGTTTTCAGCCTGTTTGAGTTACGGACGCGTGGACGAGATAAGGGACGACCGAGATGAAAATAATTTGAGATTTTTAAATTATTAGATTTCTAAGAATAAATGTATTATTTTAAGCAACAATTTCTGAAAATTGGGGGTTTTATGATTATTTTGGAGGGGAACCCGTTTTTCGCCTATACGGGCTGTTTTGTTGATTTTAAAGTGTTTTAAAAATTGAGGGGACTTAGATTTCGAAAATTTGACACTTCTTAAGCCAAGATAAAGATTTTGATTAGCTTTTCAATTAAATGGAGGGGCAAGCATGTCATTTTTCCTTCCCTTTTCTTAATTAAATCATTAGGGGTCAAAATTGTCACCTTCATTTTTCATAACACCAAAACTTAATCAAAACCAAACCTCCATGTATCAAACCAGTCCGTCCCCCTCCTTTCTCCCCTCTCAAGTTTCGAAAATTGCTAGACCTTGGTGAATTTTGGTGATCCAAAGGCTGTCATGCCACGATCTTGTGTCTAGAACGCCAGTAACTCGCAGATCTACCTTTTCTCCAAATCAGGCATATAATATCGATTTCATTTCTCACAATTTAAGTCATAGTCATCTGTTTTTAATGTTCAATACATGATTTGAATGTGATTTGTTTAGATCTATGCACAATTGTCTTAGATCCATGCATAACTCATGAATTTTCAGCATGCTTTTGATCGGTTCTTGTATTTCTTCGGCTAAGGGCTGTTCATGGGGCTAAGTTTCGGTCCAAGGGTGGTCCAAGTAGTTATTCCATCAATTTAGGATCACGTAGGTCCAAACGGAAAGCGATTTGGCCCAGGAATGAATTATTTATGAATTTTATGATCAGCACGTGTCCTGGCTTGTCGTCTGTGCACGACAGTAGGGTTGTTGGGGTCGGTTACGTTGCTCCATGAGGTCTGCATGGTCGAAGTTGCTTTCATAGGATATATTATTGAGTCAGGGTCACGTAGGTCCAAACGGAAAGCAATTTGGTCAAAGAATTAATTAGTTACGAATTTTATGGCTAGCAGGTTTGCAGGCGTCGGATTGGTCATGTACCGAATTATTTTTGCATTTAATTTATTCCATTGACTATTATATTTAGTTAGGATGACGTGAGTTGAAACAGGGAGTGATTTGGTTAAGAAATGGATTTTTAATGATTTTTACCGTTTTGTCGCTCGAAATGAGCCTCGTCGGGTCATTTTTGTGAAAATTAAGATTTCGAGTCTTAGAGTTAGCCAAAGTTCATGGATGAATTTATTTGATATTTTAAGAATATTTTAAAATGTTTTCCAGCCTTTTTAGAATTTATTTGATTTATGAGGTTTTTGGTAATTTTCATGACAAATTAATACCTAGAAAATGATTTTTAGCATGCGTGATTTTTAAATTTTCATGGCTGGACCAGGTCGATTCGTTGAGTTTTGAGTAAAAATATTTTAAATTTGGGCCGAGTTATTTTTATTATAGACCGGTTATTTTAATTTTAAGTCAAAGGTCCAATTTTAAAGAAAATGATCAAATGTTTTAAATCGAGTCAAACTTTTAATTTAATTGTGTTTGATGTTTATTTTAAGTTTTTAATCAAAATTGGAGTCTTTTTATTTTTAATTAAGACAAAATTGATTTCTGGGTTTCAATTTGATCAAAATGGGTCTTTTGGTCAAAATTGGTCATTTGAGTCAAATTTGGATTAAGTTGTCATTTCAAAGTCAAAATTTGATTAAATTGATTTTAAAGTCAAAATTAGACCTTTGATTTTAAAGTCAAAATTGATTTTGAAATTAGTCAAAATTAGTCCATTGATTTTTAAGTCAAAATTGATGTTGAAATTAGTCAAAATTAATCCTTTGATTTTAAATCAAAATTGAGTTGAAATTAGTCAAAATTGAGTTGAAATCAGTCAAAATTAGAATGTTTTAGAAATTATAAGGGAATTGTTTTCTCACACGCTGAGTAATGCTCTCATCTAGCTTGATTTTTTCATGTAGCATCACCCAAACTTTTTAATCTTCCTCTTCTCTTCTTTCCACCTTATTTAATCATCAAAGTGTTCCATTTATAGCTTCCAAATATGATATTAACGTTAAACACTGTTAGGGTATAGAACGTCAGAACGGAGCAATCAGCTTGGAGTGGATCAGATTGGGCGTGAGTTGATTTGAGTGGAGCAGTTTGGGTGCGTGCTGAACTGTTCGCATAACGCTGAGCTGATCTGAGTGGAAAAGTTTGGGTACGAGATGAACTGTTATCATAGCACTAAGCTGATCTGTTGGTGTTTTGCTGATTGTGTAACGCATGCTATTAAGAGCTGAGCTGGTCTAGTATAAGTTGTTCTGAGCTGGGAGTTAGCTTAGAGTTCCGTGCTGATCTGTTGTCACAATAGTTCAGTTCGGGGGCTTTTTGCGGAGTACTTAAATATTTACTAAGTTATAAACTCAAGTTTTGGCCATTCTCCTTGTACAAGCTTTATCGTGTGTTCTTGAGAGCCCGAGTGAATACCCTCGTCACTGTTCATCCGACCCTCATACTTTTCCCGATAGCCGGAGATCGACTACTCAGTTTGGAGCAATGTTGTACCGTTGAAATCCTCTCTTCAAACCTGTCTTTTCCCAACCCGTCTTGAGGTCAGTGGTTGGTCGGAGAGAGAGCACGGCGATAGCTAAGGCAAGATTTTTTTTCGCACCTTTCGATCGATTGGCTCTTCAGTTAAGGTAACCTCGAGCTGTAAGTGATAGCTTCGTCCCTAGCTTTAATTTGAGAGTAGTATCTTTATTTGTGGATTTGAATTGAGCATGTCTAAGCTGACTGCTCTCGCCTAGTTTTTACGACGAACTTCCTCAGCTGATTTTATTTCAGTTGTTGAGCAGGTTGTGATCTATTGTAGTTGTTTTGGCATATAGGATACCCTCGAGGTTTGTTGTAAGCACCCGTACGATTGGTAGACTTTGGAATTTCTATCGTGATTTCTTTACCTTGTTCGGTAGGCACTGTACTTGTGGCCGTTGTCTGTTTTCTTCAGCTTGCGCCACCTGTTCAGGTGAGTGTGTGATCTGTTCGGACAATGTGCTTAGTTGAGGTACCTTTTGTAAGATCTACGAGGTACGAATGGAGCGTATACTTACAACTTTTGTAGAGTTTGATTTATGTGCTATATTTTTAAATGCAGTGTGTTGTAGCCTGTGTTTATATATCGATTATGTGATTGTATTATTATGTCATGGCATCGAGCATATGCATTTATATTGGGCCTTGAGATCCTGTTTGACAGCCTGTTATACTATATTCCATTGTATTTTGTTGACTTGTGGAGTGGTGTTTGAGGTAGCACACTCATGAGAAGCGAATTGAGGACGCAACGGGTCGCTCCCGCCCCCTAAGATGTTGTGGCTGGACGCTCGGTAATGAGGGTTGTGATGACACCCTCCGTTTTGTCTTTCCCTTAAGGACGAACCGGGTAGCTCCTGCCTCCTCGATGATGGGACCACCTTCCTCATTGTTTCTGTTGCGGACGCATCGGGTAGCTCCCGCCCCCTCGACGATGTTGCCACCTTGTTGATGATCGCTTTTGTTTGTCTCTTCGATCTTGGTAACCGTTATTCTTGCT
Source organism: Dorcoceras hygrometricum (assembly GCA_001598015.1). Classification (NCBI taxonomy): domain Eukaryota; kingdom Viridiplantae; phylum Streptophyta; class Magnoliopsida; order Lamiales; family Gesneriaceae; genus Dorcoceras; species Dorcoceras hygrometricum. Next base: position 16,099 of record KV004549.1, on the reverse strand, counting down.
AACAGACATGCATTACATAGCATGTAGCATATATCATTCATAGTTCGTTTGCTGTTTTATATTGTTTCATACTGGGGTTTGATACCTTCCTTGGGGGCTGCTTTGGTCGTGTTGTTGGTCATTATAGGTTATCCAGGTGGTTCAGCTGCACCAGGTGGAATATCAGCTAGTGGAGCCCCAATTATATATATATATATATATATATGCATGGTATGCATGTCTTGTTTTTCAGCCTGTTTGAGTTACGAACGCGTGGTCTAGACTAGGGACGGTCGGAATGAAAATAATTTGAGATTTTTAAGTTATTAGATTTTTAAGAATAAATTTATTATTTTAAGCAACTGTTTCTAAAAAATTTGGGGCCTTTATGATTATTTTTTAGGGGAACCCGTTTTTCGCCTACGGGCTATTTTAATGCATTTTAAGGTGTTTTAAAATATGAGGGGACCTTGATTTCGAAAATTGATAATTATAAAGCCAAGTTATGAATTTTGATTAGCTTTTTAATTAATGGAGTGGCAAACCTGTCAAAATAATTTTCTTTTCTTAGTTACCTCTTTAGGGGTCAAACTTGTCACCCCATTATATCCAAAACACAATTGATTTCAAACCTAGCCTCCTCCAAACTCTAGCAGTCGTCCCCTCCTCCCCTCAAGCACTCAAAGTTTCGAAAATTTGTCAAGTTTGGTGATCCAAAGGCGGTCGTGCCCCCATCTCGCATCCCACACGTCGGTATCTCGCAGATCTACCTTCTCTACGAACCAGACATGTAATATCTTTTTGTTTTCTCACCATTTAAGCCATATTATGATTTTTAACAAAATTATGCATGAATTGAATGTATTCTATTCAGATCTATACAGCCATATTATGATTTTTAACAAAATTATGCATGAATTGAATGTATTCTATTCAGATCTATACACCATTGATTGAACTACATGCATGACACACGACTTTTATCATGTTTCATGATTTGATCTCATGTTGCTCGGTTTGTGAAAGGTTCAGGGGGTCACGGCTCATGGCTAGGCTGTCGAGTGAGGGTCCAAGGGTGGTATAGTAGTGGTCCAAGGTTGGGTGTTGATGGTCGAACCATCGGCTAGAGGAGAAACACCACAAGCTGCGTGTTACGGGCAGCGCCGTGCGTCTCCCTTTTCATGAGTCGTCCTATCTCGTGCGGCCATGGTTTGGACTAGGGCTAGTCAGGTTAGGACCGGCTGGACCTGGGGGTGTTCCAGCCGACGAGGATCCGGCTAGGGCGGCCGGAGCAGGTCGCACGTTGAAGAGGAGCGGCGGCGGGTCGCGTGCATGGTGGTGTGCGTGTGTTTGTGTGTGTAGGGTTTTGAGGCTTTGGGTCTGTCTAATTGAACCGGTTGGTTTGGTTCGGTTGGACCGGGTCGATTAGTCGAGTCTCGAGTCAAAATATTTTAAAGTTGGTCCGAGTTATTTTAATTATGGACCGGTTATTTTGAATTGTTAAGTCAAATGTCCAATTTTAAATAAAATGGTAAAAGGCTTTAATTTGAGTCAAACTTTGATTTAATTGAGTTTGATGTTTATTTTAAGTTTTTAAGTCAAAATTGGAGTCTTTGGAATTTTAATTGAGTCAAAAATTGAGTAATGGATTTTAATTTGGTCAAAATCGGTATTTTGGTCAAAATTGGTCATTGGGTCAAAATTGTTTAAGTTATCCTTTTTAAAAGTCAAAATTGGTTAATTTGATTTTCTTAAATCAAAATTGATTTTGAAATTAGTCAAAATTAGTATTTTGATTTTAAAGTCAAAATAGATTTTGAAATTAGCCAAAATTAGCCCTCTGATTTTAAAGTCAAAATCGAGTGAAATTAGTCAAAATTGGATGTTTTAGGCATTTTAAAGAGGAACCCCTAAGTCTTGGCTAAATTAATGTTAATGTTAAGTCTAGAAGTATTGAGCCTGGCTCCTGAACCAAACCTTGACCGAAGTAGAAAATGTAGAAGCCCGTGAATGTATATTTAATCATATATGTAGTATTCTATGTACGTAATGTTTTAAAGAAAAGGAGTAAATATACATTAACAGGCTAAGCTTTTAAACTTGCATAATTTACGAAATGCATGCATCATGAATGTTTTATGGAACGTTAAAGGCATGTTCTTTTAAAAGACAAAATCCGGGGGATTGAATGATTTGTGGCAATTTATGATGAGGGGATGCGGGATATCGGGCCCGTTGAACTTCTGTTTCCATGTATTACGAGTTTATAGATCCATGTGTTCACGGCATGGTGAAGTGGCAGCATAGAGGTGTGACATTATAGGGATCCCGAGGTAAGATCGGATGAACCATACTGCCGCGTACGTTGGTTTATAGATTGATCAATCGAATATGGTCCACACTTCAGGATACAACTCATACGTTTTTTCATGCTATGCTATGTCATGTCTTATGTATGTTAAATGTTATGTATGATATGAAATGGATGAAACAATGTTTTAAGATCATGCACGCATTCATGTTTTAACGTTATTTTATTACAAGTATGTGCTTGCATGCGACTTTATTAGTATGTACTTTGTTATGTTACAAGATAGAGCATGCTGAGCCTCTAGGCTCACTAGATTTAAATGGTGCATGTGATGACCCTCCTGTTGAGTACATCCCTACTGACGGTGAAGACCTCTGAGCGCCTGCTGCAGCAGTACCCCGTGATCACATTTATTTTACTTTCACGATAATACGCTTTTCAGATGTTGGCTTTAAAAATGTTCATTTTCAGTACTTATACTCAGTTGGTTTTAAACAGTATGGATGGTTTTATGTTTTAAAATAATTATTTATTTCTATTTCAAGTATTGTTGATAAAAGGGTTTAGAAAATGTTTAACAGGGAACGAGCCATACTTTCAGTTTATGTTTTCCGCAAATGATTTAAAAAAAATTTCTAGAGTCTGGTTCGTTTCAGTTGGTATCAGAGCGGTGGTTCTGGTGGGGTACTAGCCTGCTGCGTGGAGCTCAGAAGTCACACTACCAGTCTGTGAGTTTTACTGTTTTACGATTTATGTTTTTGTTTGCATGCTGCATGTTTTAGCCCTGCATGAGTTTTGGCCTTAGATATTTAAGATTAGACGCTTAGTCATGCACTTAGATTTACGTGATAAGGTTTTGGTGTATCAGAATTCCTCCCAGACGTGATAGGACCCATCAGGATGAAGCTACGCCTCCTCCTCCTCCCCCACCACCTCATTTGATTCCATACGAGAGAGCTAGCGTGGATATGCTAGCCGGGATTACTAGGCTACTGGATCATCAATCGGAGCGACCCGGGAAGTCGCATGAGGAGTATGTCGCAGAGAGGTTCCGCAAGCAGGGACCTAAGGAGTTTGCTGGTACCACCGATCCACTTGTTGCTGAGGAGTGGATCCGATCTATGGAGACCATCTATGATTATATGGGTCTCTCGGACGCTGACAAGGTCCGTTGTGCTATTTTTATGATGAAGGGAGATGCCTCTCTGTGGTGGAAGGGCGCAGTGGTTGGTTTATTCTTGGAGAGACTGACATGGGAGGAATTCAAGAAGGTCTTATTCAGAAGTATTTTAATGTTGATGCCCGGAGCCAGATTATTCGGGAGTTCATGAGTCTCGGCCAAGGAGACAAATCTGTTGCTGAGTTTGTGAGGCAGTTTGAGTGAGGGTGTACCTTTGTGCCCTCGATTGCTACGATGGAGAGCAAGAAGCTGCAGCAATTTACTGATGGACTATGACCCGACATCGGCCACGATGTCAACATGGCGGATGTGGCGAATTATATGGCGGCAGTGAACAGGAATTACCTATCTGAGAGAGGTCGGAAGGACATGAGGGACGACTTCCAGATGAAGCGCCAGATGCAGCAGCCCATCAGGGGCCAGTCTTTGTAGCAGCCAGCGAAGAGACCTTTTCAGGGCCTTCTAAGGGCCCATCTCCTCAGGGACAACAACAGCATAGACCTCAGGGCCAGCAGAGGCCGCAGGGTCAGTAGAGACCTCAGCAGCAGGGGAATACTGCCCCTAGACCTGGAGGGACACCGGCGTGCCATAAGAGTCATTCAGGGCAGTGCATGGAGGGCTCGGGCAAATGTTATCATTGCAAGGATCCTGGGCATATCTCTATTAATTGCCCTAGGAGGATGCAGTCCACTGGTCGTGTTCGTGATGTAGGCTGAGGCTGCAGAGCCGGACACGACATTGCTCACAGGTCCGATTCAGATTTTCGTTCTTGTTATGTTGCTATCTGGGTGTTTTAGAATTGCATGCTAGATAGATCACTGCTAGAAAATTCGTTTCCTAGTTGCTAAGTGATATAAGTGAGAACTATATAACTTCTAAGACTTGCTTTGAGAACTTTGACGGACAGGGCTAGCGAACTTAGAAATGTCTTAGGCATCTAAACTGCTTTTTGGGATTTAGTATGACCGTAAATGCGTACCTGTGTGTCATTTCTGCTTCAGGTGAGATTTGTGTGCTTGGCGTCACTACACTTGCTTTGCTAGACTCAGAGATGACCCACTCGTTTATTTCGAGTGCGTTCACACAGAGGATGGGTATTGTTCCGGAGAGCATGGGTGTAGCTCTCGCCGTGACGGTTCTCAGGAGAGGAGCTGACGACGACCAGCGTCGTGCAGGGTTTGACGATGACGTTCCAAGATCATGCGGTTAGAGCGGATTTGGTCGTTTTGCCGATGTCAGGATTCGACCTCATCCTAGGCATGGATTGGCTGACAGAGTTGGAGCAGTGATTGACTTTCAGCGGAGGATGGTGACGATCAGGCCGCCAGGACAGGAGGCCTTCTTATTTGAGGCAGATAGGAGGCCACGGAAGCCCATATTATATCTTTCCTTCAGGCCAGGAATCTAGTTGAGCACAGATGTTAGGCATTCTTGGCCAGCGTTACCGCTTCTGGAGGTTCAGCAGGACCTCCACTATCCGATGTGGAGGTAGTCAGGGATTTTGCAGATTTCTTCCCTGATGATGTAGTGGGAGTCCCACCGGAGCGAGATGTGGAGTTTTCTATTGAGCTGATGCCAGGGACAGTGCCTATCTCTAAGGAACCTTGTCGATTAGCTCCTACCGAGATGAAGGAGCTTAAGGAGCAGATTCAGGAGTTGCTCGATAAGGGGTTCATTCGCCCTAGCTTTTCTCCATGGGGCGCGCCAGTGTTGTTTGTGAAGAAGAAGGATGTCAGCATGAGATCATGCATCGACGTACTCCATCCATCCAGGGAGTACGAATATGTACAGAGATTTGCAGACATTGTACTGGTGGCCAGGGATGAAGAAGGACATTGGAAGATTCGTGTCTGAGTGCTTGACTTGTCAGCAGATCAAGGCAGAGCATCAGCTACCGGCAGGGTTGTTGCAGCCGCTCCGTATTCCTGAGTGGAAGTGGGAGCATATCACGATGGATTTTGTGGTTGGATTGCCCAGGAGTCCCAAAGGATACACGGCTATATGGATGATTGTGGACAGACTCACCAAGTCAGCGCATTTCTTTCCGGTGAAGACTACTTTCACCCTGATGCAGTACGTAGAGCTTTACATCAGGGAGGTTGTCAGACTGCATGGCATACCAGTCTCGATAGTGTCGGACAGAGACACCAGTTTTACGTCTGCGTTCTTGAGGAGATTACATGCCGCCTTGGGGACTAGATTGTCATTCAGTACAGCTTTTCATCCGCAGACGGATGGTCAGTCAGAGAGGGTCATCTAGATTCTGGAGGATTTTGCTGAGAGCTTGTGTCATAGATTTCCAGGGTACGTGGGACTCGAGATTGCCGCTGGTAGAGTTCACGTACAAAACAGCTTTCAGGCATCGATTGGGATGGCTCCGGATGAGGCGCTGTACGGGAGGAGATGCAGATCTCCCGTGCACTGGGACGAGGTTGGAGAGAGAGTGCTGACTGGACCGGAGTTAGTACAGCAGACAGAAGATATTGTGACGAGGATTCGGGATAGGAGGAGGACATTCCAGAGTCATCAGAAGAGTTATGACGATCAGAGACGATGAGATCTGGAGTTAGCTGTTGGAGATCATGTGTTTGTGAGGATATCACCCATGAAGGGCGTGATGCGCTTTGGCCGGAGAGGCAAGCTCAGCCCGAGTTTTATTGGGTCGTTCGAGGTTTTGGAGAGGGTTGGTACTTTGACTTACCGTGTAGCGTTACCACCTAGCTTGGTAGCAGTTCATAATATTTTCCACATCTCGATGCTGTGGAAGTATGTTCCGAATCCATCGCACGTTTTGGATTTTGAGCCGCTCCAGTTGACACCAGATTTATCTTTTGAGGAGCGACCAGTGCAGATTCTAGCTCGGGAGGAGCGTAGGCTGAGAGCGCGGAGTATTCCGATGGTCAAGGTCCGGTGGCAGAATCACTCGGAGGATGAAGCTACCTGGGAGACTGAGGCCGATATGCGGACGCGCTACCCGGAGTTATTTGGTACGTACTCAATTTCGGGGATGAAATTCCTATAAGGGGGGAGAGTTGTAACGTCTAGAAATTCCTGACTACGTAGAAATGAGTGCATGACTAGGGAAAAATAATTTTAGATTTTACATGCCATTTTATGTGATTTAATTATGATTTTATGCTGCATGGTATGCATGTCTTGTTTTTCAGCCTGTTTGAGTTACGAACGCGTGGACGAGACTAGGGACGATCGAAATGAAAATAATTTGATATTTTTAAGTTATTAAATTTATTATTTTAAGCAACTGTTTCTAAAAAATTTGGGGCCTTTATGATTATTTTTAGGGGAACCCGTTTTTCGCCTATGCGTGCTGTTTTAATGGATTTTAAGGTGTTTTAAAATATGAGGGGACCTTGATTTCGAAAATTGATAATTATAAAGCCAAGTTATGAATGTTGATTAGGTTTTTAATTAATGGAGTGGCAAACCTGTCAAAATCATTTTCTTTTCTTAATTACATCTTTAGGGTCAAACTTGTAACCCCATTATTTCCAAAACACAATTGATTTCAAACCTAGCCTCTTCCAAACTCTAGCAGTCATCCCATCCTCCCATCAAGCACTCAAAGTTTCGAAAATTGGTCAAGTTTCGTGATCCAAAGGCGGTCGTGCCCCTATCTCGCATCCCACACGTCGGTATCTCGCAGATCTACCTTCTCTACGAACCAGACATGTAATATCTTTTTGTTTTCTCATCATTTAAGCCATATTATGATGTTTTAACAAAATTATGCATGAATTGAATGTATTATATTCAGATCTATAAACCATTTATTGAACTACATGCATGACACATGACTTTTATCATGTTTCTTGATTTGATCTCATGTTTCTCGATTTGTGAAAGGTTCAGGGGGTCATGGCTCGTGGCTAGGCTATCGAGTGAGGGTCCAAGGGTGGTCTAGGAGTGGTCCAAGGTTAGGTGTTGATGGTCGAACCATCGGCTAGAGGAGAAAGACCACAAGCTCATGAGTCGTCCTCTCTCGTGCGGCCATGGTTTGGACCAGGGCTGGTCAGGTTAGGACCAGCTGGACCTGGGGGTGGTCCAGCCGGCGAGGTTCCAGCCAGAGCGGCCGGAACAGGTCGCACGTTGAAGAGGAGCGACGGCGGGTCACGTGCATGGTGGTGTGCGTGTGTTTGTGTATGTAGGGTTTTGAGGCTTTGGGTCGGTCTAATTGAACCGGTTGGTTCGTTCGGTTGACCGGGTTGATTAGTCGAGTCTCGAGTCAAAATATTTTAAAGTTGGTCCGAGTTATTTTAATTATGGACCGGTTATTTTGAATTGTTAAGTCAAAGGTCCAATTTTTAAATAAAATGATCAAAGGTTTTAATTTGAGTCAAACTTTGATTTAATTGAGTTTGATGTTTATTTTAAGTTTTTAAGTCAAAATTGGAGTCTTTGTAATTTTAATTGAGTCAAAAATTGAGTATTGGATTTTAATTTAGTCAAAATCGGTCGTTTGGTCAAAATTGATCATTGGGTCAAAATTGTTTAAATTATCCTTTTTAAAAGTCAAAATTTGTTAAATTGATTTTCTTAAATCAAAATTGATTTTGAAATTAGTCAAAATTAGTCTTTTGATTTTAAAGTCAAAATCGAGTGAAATTAGTCAAAATTGGATGTGTTAGGAATTTTAAAGAGGAACCTCTAAGTCTTGGGCTAAGTTAATGTTAATGTTAAGTTTAGAAGTATTGGGCCTGGCTCCTGAACCACTCATTGATCGAAGTAGAAAATGTAGAAGGCCGTGAATGTACATTTAATCATATATGTAGTATTCTATGTACATAATGTTTTAAAGAAAATGATTAAATATACATTAACAGGCTAAGCTTTTAAAGTTGCATAATTTTACGAAATTCATGCATCATGAATGTTTTACGGAACGTTAAAGGCATGTTCTTTTAAAAGACAAAACCCGAGGGATTGAATGATTTGTGGCAATTTATGATGAGGGGATGTGGGATACCGGACCCGTTGAACTTCTGTTTCCATGTATTACGAGCTTATAGATCCATGTGTTCATGGCATGGTGAAGTGGCAGCATAGAGGTGTGACATTATAGGGATCCCGAGGTAAGGTCGGATGAACCACACCGCCGTGTACGTTGGTTTATAGATTGATCAATCGAATATGGTCCACACTTCAGGATACGACTCATACGTTTTTCATGCTATGCTATGTCATGCCTTATGTATGTTATGTATGATATGAAATGGATGAAGCAATGTTTTAAGATCATGCACGCAGTCATGTTTTAACGTTATTTTATTACAAGTATGTGCTTGCATGCGACTTTATTAGTATGTACTTTGTTATGATACAAGATAGAGCATGCTGAGCCTCTAGGCTCACTAGGTTTAAATGGTGCAGGAGATGACCCTGCTGATGAGTACATCCCGATAGGCGGTACGAACCTCTGAGCGCCTACTGCAGCAGTACCCCGTGACCGCTTTTATGTTTCACTTCTATTACGATACACTTTTAGTATGTTGGTTTCAAACATGTTCATTTCAGTTCTTATTCACATTTGATTTTATACCGTATGGATGTCTTAACGTTTTTAAATATTACTTTATTTATGTTTAAAGCATCATTGAGAAAATGGCTTTGAAATGTTTTAAAAAGGGAACGAGCCACACTTCAGTTTATGTATTCCACATATGTTTTTTTAAAAAAATTTCTAGAGTCTGGTTCGTTTCAGATAGTACCAGTATGCTATCTTGTGTCGTCATGAGGACCAGTGGGTAGCTCCCACCCCTTAGAGAGCTGAAGGCACCAGTTGGGTTGAGCTTGATGATTTAGCTAC
>KV004548.1:46618-59474 GCA_001598015.1 Dorcoceras hygrometricum | reverse complement strand
AGCGCAAAGAAGAGTGAAGTCTGGACAGTTGCGAAGAAGAAATGACACTCAGCTGTTGGGACGCAATCAAAGCTCAAAATGGAAAGAATCAATGGCTGAGATTAAGTCGTGAAAATTGCCTCATTTCAAGGGAAAAAGATTTGTACTATTCTGGGAAATAGTACAATTTACAGAGGAGCGTTGCACGTATTTGGAAAGACGACAATTTGGCCTTGACAAGCGCAGAAGAGATTTGAATTCACTGTCTAACGGCCATATTCAAACAGAAGATATTTATAGAAGAAGATTTGAAGGAAGGAGGTTGACGAGTGTGAAAAGAAGACGAGATGATTGTTGTTGCACATAAATGAGAAAATCAAAAGTAGACAACAACGAAAGGGAAGAACACAGGAATACACTAAAAAAAATCGTGATAGCAGGAATTATTTTCAGATTTGAAAATAAAAGAATTTTGGGAAGAACCATATGCATGAATGGTATGATTTTGAAAGAGCTGAAAATATGCTTCTACTTTATCTTATAATATGCAGACGAGAGATTAATAAAAACTCTCCCTACCTTTTATAGTATAAGCTCAAATCATTTTAAAAAAATATTGAAGAACCAGCTGGAATTCCGCATAACAGAACGTTTGAAAACTTATCAGAGCACTTAAATATTGTTTCAAATAAACATGTGCTACTGAGTCACTCACATATGAAGAACCAGAAAGAAAATGTGACAGTTAAAGCTCAGATTTTCATTCTCCTATTTCGTCCCATGTGTTTGTCACCGATCCTCGCTCCAGGTGAACTTATAACACAACGAAAGTAGGATCTTGGCATCCGCACGGAACTCGCGCATTCCGTGACAGTTCATCAAGAGAAAACCAGTTCTATATATAAAACAAATCATTTTCATCTGGCCTTCATAATATAAGCTTCTCAAAACATTAAAAACATCAAAAAATAGCCCATGCGTTTTAAAATAAGTGCTCGTTCAAGAACAACCTGCTCTGATACCACTTGTTAGGACCGATTTAAACACTTAGCAAAGCTGCTTTGAAAGATTTAGTAAAATTTTGCGCTGCTATTTAAAGGAGGTGCAATACCTCGGGTTCTTGAACATTAAAACAGAGCAGCGGAGACAGATCTGGTATGAAGTAAAATCATGCGGAAAACACCAGAACTGAATCCTTATATTTTAAAACAACTTTGCGCAAACAGATTTCTGTAAAACCAGCATGTGAAATCTGTTTGTTATGTGCAAGTGTGATTTCTGTTATGCGTGCTAAAATGCAAGTGTTGAATTAATAACAGAATACAATACACAAAAGATATGAACCAGCTGCAAGCGCTAGAAGAGGAATATGGATCAGCTGGTACATCAAAAGAGGACCAGCTGGAACATCTAAATGGACCATCGATGATGATGTCATTGGTGACGATATCATGTTCAGCAGATGAAGAAAGATCAGCTGGTGCGAAAGGACCAGCTGGAACAGAAGCTGAGAAGAGTCGCAAGTTGGAGCTGGAACGATAAAGCAGCTGGAGCGCTAAGCATAGATGATGTCATCAGCAGTGACATCACAATCAGCAGGAAGCTATTTTCCACCAGCAGATGATATTTGAAGTTGGCGATTGCAAAACGATGTCGCTTGAATATGTTGGAACGACAGCCTTTTGCATTCGCGATAAGAATCAGCAGGAATATTTTGTGATGGCAATGACCAGCAGAGGCGCTAAGATGAAGAAAAGATCAGCTGGAATGATAAGGACCAGCTGGTACATAAAGATGGTTCAGCTGGTGCGTAAAGACAACCAGCTGGTGCAAATCAAATGATGATCAGTTGGAGTGCAAATCAAATGTTAACCAGCAGTTGGTAGCGACAGTACATCCAGACGAAAGCAAAAGCTCATACAGTCGAGAGCTTCAATGAACCAGCTGTTGCTATGCATTCAGTCGTAATATGTTGTACCAGTCGCAAGCAAGCTTCAGCGCTATGAATCCAGTCGCAATGATGAACCAGCAGCGAAGCAGTTGACAATTTACGAAGAGTTATCAAAGCTGGATGTTAACTGCTGAGCTCAATTCAAATGGCGAAAACGACAAGAAGCCTGCAAAAGAAAAGGACACAAGGACTATTCCCTGTCGGTACTTTACAGAACAAAAAACAGGGACCAACAATTGGTATCAGAGCAGGTTGTTCTTGAACGAGCACTATTTTTAAAACACATGTGCTATGTTTTTAATGTTTTAACTGTTTTGAGAAGCTTATTTTATGAAGGCCAGTTAATCTGTTTTAATATAGAACCGGTTTTCTATTGATGAACTGTCACGGGATGCGCGAGTCCTGTGCAGATGCCAAGCTTCTATTTTCGTTGTGCTGTAAGATCGTTGGAGCGAGGCTCGGTGACAAGAACATGGGGCGAAATAGAAGTATGAAAATCTGAGCTGTTCTCTGTTTACTGGTTCTTCATACATAAGTAACTCAGTAGCACATTGTTATTTGAAACAATATTCCGATGCTCAGATTTGTTTTTAAAATGATCTGTTATGCGGATTCCAGCTGGTGCCAAAATTTTGTTTTTAAAATGTTTTGAGCTCATGGTATAAAAGACAGGGAGAGTGGCGTCACTGTCTTTGATAAATTTGAGTTATGCATCAGCTCCAGTTTTCCAAATCATATAGCTTTTGCATTCGGTGCTTCCCAAAGCTGGTTTTGTTTTTCAAATTTAAAACTCCTGATGTTACGTTGTTTTTTATTGTAACATTGTAGGGAGAGTTTTTGTTTTAAATACCGGGAAGACCAGCAGTTCGATCTCTTTTTGATTCCCACAAAAAGGGAGAGAATTGTTAGAACATGCATCGTTGATTTAAGTTTTTGTGTAAATCAAAAAGGGAGAGATTGATGGATCTGTTTTGACAGATCCTGATTAAGTTTTGAATTACACAAAACCCGTTATTGTGTTTCTAACAATTCCACTTGAGTGTGCAGATTTTAGGAACGAAGAAGAAGATGAACAGTAGCAGAAGTTTGTCCAGCCGATGGTTCACAATTATAAGTTCAGCAGTTGGTTTGGTGCATTCATATAATCGGCAGCTGGATTAGCAATGGAGACGTCCAAAGTTAAGTCAGGTGTTCGAAATCAGGCGGAGGCCAAGTTGAACCAGCTGGAGCGAAGTGAATCAGCTGGAACGATATGAACCAGCTGCAAGCGCTAGAAGAGGAAGATGGATCAGCTGGTACATCAAAAGAGGACCAGCTGGAACATCTAAATGGACCATCGATGATGATGTCATTTGTGACGACATCATGTTCAGCAGATGAAGAAAGATCAGCTGGTGCGAAAGGACCAGCTGGAACAGAAGCTGAGAAGAGTCGCAAGTTGGAGCTGGAACGGCATTCGCGATAAGAATCAGCAGGAATATTTTGCGATGACAATGACCAGCAGAGGCGCTAAGATGAAGAAAAGATCAGCTGGAATGATGAGGACCAGCTGGTACATAAAGATTGTTCAGCTGGTGCTTAAAGACAACCAGCTGGTGCAAATCAAATGATGATCAGTTGGAGTGCAAATCAAATGTTAACCAGCAGTTGGTAGCGACAGTACATCCAGACGAAAGCAATAGCACATCCAGTCGTGAGCTACAATGAACCAGCTGTTGCTATGCATCCAGTCGCAAAAATCCAGACGCAACGATAGTTTCAGCAGTAGCGCAAAGAAGAGTGAAGTCTGGACAGTTGCGAAGAAGAAATGACACTCAGCTGTTGGGACACAATCAACGCTCAAAATGGAAAGAATCAATGGCTGAGATTAAGTCGTGCAAATTGCCTCATTTCAAGGGAACAAGATTTGTACTATTCTGGGAAATAGTACAATTTACAGAGGAGCGTTGCACGTATTTGGAAAGACGACAATTTGGCCTTGACAAGCGCAGAAGAGATTTGAATTCACTGTCTAACGGATATTCAACCAGAAGGTATTTATAGAAGAAGATTTGAAGGAAGGAGGTTGACGAATGTGAAAATAAGACGAGATGATTGTTGTTGCACAGAAAAGAGAAAATCAAAAGTATACAACAACGAAAGGGAAGAACACAGGAAGATGAAGCAGTCGACAATCATTCTTGAGAGGAGCTTATTGTGTCGACTGCTGAATCTGTATTAGCTCGTTTAGGAGCATTTCCCTAGTGTGTGAGATGTATATTTTGAGAGTTGTGCGTACACTGTAATTCTCACACACAGAGATTCATTCACATTCATTGTATAGTAAATGAATCTCAAAACCTTTCCAACACAGGTCCCGTCCATGCACGATGACGTAAAACTCATGTGTATGTAGTTAGTCACACAGTTGCGGCTGGTGTGCATTTGTGGAGTATAGGAGTTCTCACAGCTGCTGGTTGTGGGATCGGGTCTGTACACGAGTTGTAAGATCAAATCTTCTAGTGGAGCCTTCCGAGGTGGAAGAAGGGGAGATATAGGACATTGATGTCCGAACTTCCAGAAACAAACCTGCTGGTCCATTTATTTTAAGCTTTCAGCACCTGCACATTTACTTTAGCATTCTCGCATACGCATAAACAGAATTCAGCACTTGCATTTTATACTTAGCATCGCATACAGTTCAGCACACTAGCACTTGCACAGTTTCGAACAGATTTATGTTGCACATAAATCTGTTTGAATCGTTTTAAAATATTAGGATTCAGTTCTGGTATTTTCCGCATGATTTTTAAATCATACCAGATCTGTCTCTGGTGCTCTGTGATTTTAAATGTTCAAGAACCATGAGCTATTGCAGCTCCAGAGTAGCGCGCAAAATTTTTAAACCTCATTTAACCAGCGGCTGCTTAGTTTCCTATCGAAAATCAGGGACCAACATTCTTCAACAGTGCTTCTTGTATATATATTTTCTTCCCCCAAATATGGCCGTTAGATTAATTCCCATGCCTTTCTGCGCTTGTTATGGCTAAATTGTCTTCTTTCCAAGTTGGTACAATCATCCTCTGTACATTGTACTAATTCCCAGAATAGTACTAATTTTGTCTCCTTGATTTAAGGCATTAGTACGACTTAATTTCAGCCACAAATTCCTTTCCTTTTAAATGGTGATTGCGTCCAAGTAGCTGAATTACTTGTAACAGTTGAAAGCTTGCAACAGCTGAGTGTTTCTCGTATTTATCTTCTCTACTGATTCACTTATATTCTTCATCAGCTTCTATTCTTCATCAGATTTCTCCTGTTGATCCATTTACTAATTCTGCTGATGTATCAACTACTGATTCTGCTGATGTAATGTTGCTGATTCTGCTTGTACGTTGCTGAATAACGTTGCTGAATTCTGCTGCTGAGATTGCTGAATTCTTACTGTTGAGATTGCTGAATTCTTACTGTTGAGGTTGCTGAATTCTTCAACAGATATGCTGATGTCACGGTTTCTCGTTTAGCTTCTTCAATCAGCAATGCTTATGTCATGGTTGCTGAATTCCGCCTCTTCAATCAGCAACGCTGATGTCATGGTTGCTGAATTCTGCTTCTTCAATCAACAACGCTGATATCATGGTTGCTGAATTCTGCTTCATCAATCAGCAACGCTGATGTCATGGTTGCTGAATTCTGTTTCTTAAACAATTCAGCAACTTTCCACTCCTCTTTCGCGTACACGATTTCAACAGTTCTCTTTCAGATTCTTACTGTTCATATCTCTTCCATATTCTTTTCTTATTACATAATTTCTGCACACTACGTAAATCAATTAGAAACTCAATAACAGGTTTTGTGTAATTCAAAACTTAATCAGGATCTGTTTACACCGATCCATCAGATTTGAGGTCTGGTTATCACCAATTGAAGATAAAACCAACAGACATCTACAAGACAGCCTTTAGAACACGTTACGGCCATTATGAATTTTTGGTAATGCCCTTCGGACTCACTAACGGCCCCTCAACTTTTATGGTGTAATGCCCGGGACTATGATATTAGACTTGATGATTTCAAATTTTCAGACTTTAGCTTTTGATGAAGTTTGGTTGATGATTTGGATTTCTTCTGGAAATGTTGCATTTCAAGTTGAAATTCTTTCGAATGAAATCGGGTTGAGATTCGAAGTTGAATTGGTGAAATTTGGTAGGAATCTGATGTCCTGGTGTTTTGGTGAAAGCTGGTAGAAGACGACCAGTAAATTCTTTCGAATGAAATCGGGTTGAGATTCGAAGTTGAATTGGTGAAATTTGGTAGGAATCTGATGTCCTGGTGTTTTGGTGAAAGCTGGTAGAAGACGACCAGTTGTTTATGATACGTACGGTTATTTTGAGAAAACCAGTCGTTGCGTTGATTAGTATTTGCGTTGTGAGGGATTTTCTTGCGATTGGGTAACCAGCTGTTGGTGAGAGGAACCAGTCGCTGGTGAGAAGCGACTTCGTTTTATGGAGGTTAAAACGCAGCGTTTTGAATGAAGTAGGTGTTGATCAGCTGATAACAAAGAGTATGACGTATTCATTACGACGTCGTTTAAATTACGTCACGCGACCAGTCGCTGATGGTGAGGCGACTTCGTTTTGATAAGTTGAAACGCAGCGTGTTGATTGTGACGCTTGTGGCAGCTACTAGCAGCGATGGTGACGTATCCCATACGTCATCGTTGGGTGAGTTAGTGAAACCAGCTGTTGGCAGAAAAGATGACGCGATTCTTTACGTCATCTGAATTGTTTCGCGTTTCAGCAGTTGGTCAAGTTGAGATAATCTGTCATCAGTTGTTGGCGCACCACGACGTCGTTTTAATTAGTTGATGCGACGTTGTTTTGAGGCGTGAATAGAAACGCAACGTCTGATGGTTGCTGCTGGTTTTATCGAAAGGAAAGCTGGTATCTGTGGAGAGTAAACGTTGGTTTCTGTCGTAAGATACC
Source organism: Dorcoceras hygrometricum (assembly GCA_001598015.1). NCBI lineage: Eukaryota > Viridiplantae > Streptophyta > Magnoliopsida > Lamiales > Gesneriaceae > Dorcoceras > Dorcoceras hygrometricum. The sequence goes on along the minus strand of KV004548.1, from coordinate 52,580 downwards.
TACTTTAGCAACGTCGGCTTATCTAGAACAACAACTGGTGGAATTTAAACAATGGTTGAGGAATCTGGTTAGCGATATGTATGAATACAGGAATCTGTTTCAGACGGTGTGTGCATATCTTATTTTGGTCGATAACTACTCAACATGACACGTGGAATTCATAGAGATTGTATGGGAACTCTGAAGGAAACATAGATCTTCTCCTATAAATTAGAATGAAGTCAAATCTTTGTAATTTTGCTACAGATACCAGAATTCGATTCTGTGAAGAGGCTTTAGAAGTGATAATTGAAGTGGTTCAAAACAGAGATAAACGAAGGTATAATTTGACATTGAGAATCAGGGATTAGAGTACTCGAGAATGATATTTATTGAGTTATCCCTCCAAACAACATACTTGCTAGTTACTATTCTTGATTTAAAACTTGAGATTATCTGTGTGATCCATCACAGGTAGTGGATCTTTTATTTCAATATGAATATGATGATACGAAGAGAAAATGAATTGATTCTAATGCCAAGGTCTGAGGTGACCTTATTTTCGACGTCAGAGTGATTTCGTTAGATGGATATCCATGTCAAGATCGTATACGAATCTTGATGGCATTGATGTGAAATAGAATAAATTTTGAGTTGAAGAGAAGGGATATGTTCAGTTTATTTTGAGTTAATATTTTTGTTATGAACTTCTTTATGTTGTTGCATGAAACTGTCGATTATACTGAGATCATTTCTCACCGGAGTGTTCCGCAGTTGTCTTGTTTTGTATGTGTGCATGATGACAGGAGGAAAGAATTGATTTGCTGGGATGGGGGTAGTGAGAGTTACTACCTAGAAGAATGGCGATCAACAAGAAGATTAGATACCTAATGTTAAGTAGATGTTGGCCAAATAGTTGCTAGTCTTTGATGTATCTAGATTTGTATTTAAGGATCAGAATTTTTACCAGTGAATGTAAGGTGTATTAACCTTTATACCGTTATGTTTTATTTATGAATAAACAGCTGTTGGTGACCCAGAACTTAAAAAAAAAGAAAAAAAATGTACGCATAAAACCAGTTTTCACTTAGTAAACTCGTTGGTTGATTAATCGCCCATAAGATGAGATTAGAAAAATTGTGGGAAGAGAGTCTCACAATAGTGGTATCAGAGCATCACTAAGTTCTTGGATTGAGTTAGATGAGCGGGGTAGAACGAGTCTTCTTGAATGATTTATTAAATTGATTTCATGCTTGCATGATATATGTCTTACTGTTTTGAATTTATATCGCAAGATTGTGTGATTCAATGGTAAGAGTAGGTCAGACAGACTTTAGAATTACATGCTCTTTGAAGTGATTAGTAGCATGTATTCAATGAAGTATGAATCAGAACTCGATCTCTTGAAAAGCAGCACATTCGTGTGTGCTAATCAGAGGAGGGGCTGAGATTTGTTATCGATATCATGAGGAATTATGAACAAATCTGTTCTATTTTTAGATATGCCTCCTCGACGAACAACTACCCGGCAGACAGGAACAGTTCCACGAACAGAGCAGGGTAGTACTTCGACTGATGCATTGAATGCAACTGCAACCGATGGAAACACTGTTGATACAATTTCAATCCTTTAAACCGCCAACATTGACAGGAACAGAAAATGCAATAGATTGTGAGAACTGGTTGGAAGATATAGAACAGTTATTTGAAGCGTTGGATTATACCGATGATCGTCGGGTGAAATTGATAATACACCAGCTGCATGGTCTTAGTAATAGCTGGTGGGTAGCGACGAAGAAATATCTTAAAAATCAGGGTACGGTGATTACTTGGGCTGTATTCAAAACTGCTTTTTATCAACGGTTCTTTCCAGTTTCGTATCGAGACAAAGGAGCAGAGTTTGAAAATTTGCGACAAGGGCAGCTAAACATCGAAGAATATGTTGCCAAGTTCACAAGTTTACTCAAATTTGCTCCACACATTGCTATTAGCGATGAAACTCAAGATGATCAGTTCATAAATGGCTTGAATCCCGATGTGTTCACCTTAGTGAATGCAGGGCGACCGAATACCTTTGCTGATGCATTGAATCGTGCAAAGGGAGCTGAAGCAGGACTAATGAGACAACGAGGAGCACAGTTTGTGCCACCAGCCGCAAGACTATCGCAAGAGAAACCACAGATTCCACCGCCCCCTCGATTTGATGATGGAAACAGTAGTATTGGAAAGAAAAATTTCTTTAAAGGAAAAGGGAAACAATTCAAGCGTTCAAGTACTAGTAGCTCCTCTAGTTCGAGTGAATCTAAACAACAGAGGACTGGAAAAAAATCTGGTGATTATTGTACTAAATGTGGAGGTCGGCATATCACTGAACAATGTAGAGGAGTGTTTGGCCTTTGCAACCTCTGCAATCAACCTGGACACTTTGCGAGGATATGTCCTCAACGTGGGTCGGGAAGTTCACAGAATACTGGAGCATCAAGATCAATGCCACTTCCAGAAAGGCAAGCATCTTCTGTGCATTCATTCCAACCACAGATTCAGAATCAGGGTAGACAAGGAGGGAGCCAGACAGTGAGCCAACCTCCTAAGAAACCAGCCAGAGTGTTTGCATTGACAGAGGAGCAAGACAAGCAGCCCCTGATGATGTTATTGCAGGTATTGATATCTTTGTAATTATCCTGCTTATGTCTTAGTTGATACCGGTGCTTCACATACGTTTATATCTGAGCACTTTGTTTGTCTCAAATGCGTTGTCTGTTGAACCCTTAGATGAAGTAGTATCTGTTTCTTCACCTCTGGGAAGGGGTATCTTATCGATGAAATATGTTAGAAATTGTATACTACAGTTTGAGGGACATGAGATTGAGATTGACTGTATTGTGCTTGGGTTGTCTGATTTGATTGTATCATCGGCATAGACATGTTAACCAAGTACAGGGAAACAGTGGATAGTTTCTGTTATTTCTATGACTAAGCTATTGCAAAAGGGAGCCGAAGGATTCCTGATTTATGTAGTAGATGTGATGAAGACTAGCCCGAAACTGGTTGATATACCAGTAGTTTGTGAATTTGCTGATGTCTTTCCTGATGAGATTCCAGGATTGCCTCCATTTCGAGAGGTAGATATCAGTATTGAGTAGATGTCAGGTACACAACCGATATTGAGAGCACCTTATCGTATGGCACCAATTGAATTGAAAGAGTTGAAAGAACAGCTTAAAGATCTTCTTGCCAAGGGATACATTAGACCCAGTGTGTCTCCTTGGGGCGCACCAGTACTGTTTGTACGAAAGAAAGACGGGTAGATGAGTTATGTATTGATTACCGGCAACTAAATAAAACAACGGTAAAGAATCGATATCCTTTACCCCTGATAGATGATTTGTTTGATCAGTTTCAGGGTTCTCAATATATTTGAAAATTGACTTGAGATCCGGCTACCATCAATTGAGAGTACGAGATGAGGATATATCAAAAACTGCATTTCGAACGAGGTATGGTCATTACGAGTTCATTGGTATGCCTTTTGGATTGACCAATGCCCCGTCAGTGTTTATGAGTTTGATGAATAGAGTATTTCAGAAGTATATTGATGATTTTGTGATCATATTTATTGATGATATTCTGATTTATTCGAAGAATCTGTGTGATCACGCTAATCATCTTAGAATTGTGTTGAGAACTCTACGAGATGAGAAATTGTAGGACAAGTTGTCGAAATGTGAATTTTGGTTGCAGAAAGTTGTATTTCTTGGCCATATTATTTCAGGTGATGGTTTTCTGTTGATCCGAGCAAGATAGAAGCCGTAATTAGTTTGCCTAGACCGACATCTGTGCCCGAAATCCGAAGTTTTATGGGTTTTGCAGGTTATTACCGTCGATTTATGATGGTCCCGGAAATAGGATCACTAAGAAAATAGGAGTTCAGAAGGGGGGGGTTGAATGAACTCCTTCGATTTTTCTATTTCAAAATTCTTTTAAAATGTTTGGATCTCAGTTTTATGCAAACTTCTCAGCCAACAAAATATGTGCGGAATAAGGCTGATTGGTTTGTGAACAATGAACAATGCGCAACACAAAATAAATGCGTAAGTAAGAGATAGAGTCAAGAGTTTGTTTCTGGAAGTTCGGATATCAATATCCTACATCTCCCCTTCTTCCTCCTCGGAAGGTAGCACTAAAAGACTTTGATGAGAGTAGCCTTTCTACAATCACCCGATCCCGTAACCCGCAGCTACGAGAACTCCTAGTGCTTTACAATACTTCACGCAGACTTCGCTGCTGGTCTACAAGACTTTGAACGTTTTTCGAACTTCTTTGAAAAGACAGTTTGTTTACAGACTCAATGAATATATCAATGACAACACGTATTTAGAGACTGTAAATATCTTCTGGTTTCAACAATGAACAACCAGAAGATTGACTCGAAGGTATTTCAAATGAAGATTAAACGATAAGTTCTTCGAGTCTTTTAGCTTTTTCAGATATCAACAAAGTGTAAGCTCTGTATGGATTTTGGCAGCGTGACAGCAAAGATAATAAGCGAAGTGTATCTTCTTCAACACTGCTGCTGATATTTATAGGCTTCGACTGCAACGGTCATATTAATTCTCCAAAGGAAAATGAATCCCGTTTGAATTACTGCCAAAATCGTACATCGTAATTCCTTCTCCACTGCAAGGTAAACTGCTCATCCACAGAGCCAATTTGTCTTCTTTCAATTTTTGTGCAAGCATGGAGAAACGGCCTCTGTATACTGTACTATTTACCCAAAATAGTATCTAGCTTGTCTCCTTAATTCCAGGCAACTGTACGATCGTACAAATCTTTTTCTTATGAGCAAACGATCGTATTTGAAACACTTTGATCTTGCGCCTGAAATTACTTTGATAACCAGCACTTACATCCATCGTCGTTGTCAATAACTTCTACTGGAAAACGCTTGGAAGAATTCACCTGCTGATATGCATATGCGTTTTTCCATCTGCTGATTCCTTTTAAGAGATAAAACGATGTCGTGTCAACTTATTTAAGTTACGCCGTTTTATTATCTTTTTAAAGCATCTGCTGGTTGAAGTCACTGTAGCTGGCTGCTGATATGCTTTAAACAAAGCATCTGCTGATATGTCAAAGGAACGCTTCTGCTGAATCAATCAAAACGCTGTTGTTCCAATCTTAACCAAACGCTGTCGTATCGCAATCTTCAACAAATATACTTAACCAACTGCTGAACTCTTCAAGAAAGTATCTGCTGATACGAAACTGTGCACTCCAACGACGTCGTTCTAACTTATCAAAACGCTGTCGTTTACCAATCCTTAGCAAAACACGCTGAAACTCAAATCGGTACCTGCTGATCGCATACCATCTGCTGAAATCTCCCGAATATTCCAACTGCTGAAATACCACTGTAGATAGATAAGACGATCTCCTGAAGAGTGCGACAACTGATTGTCCAATTGCAACTTGTCTTATTTTTGTTATCACCAAAACTTATAAATATTGTCCTAACAATTTCCCCCTTTTTGGTGATGATAAAAACTTCAGCAGCCGAGACAAAAGATATGCAAAAATAAATTGCACACTATCTGCTGGAAAACAAATTTTATTAACCAACAAAAATTGTACATAGGATGTGTACAACGATTATCAGCAGAAAAAGTAAACTAGTCTTTTCTCCTTCTTTTCAACGCTCTTGCTTCCCTTCTTCGTCTTTCTCTGTTACGCTCCGCTGCATCTTTTCTCGCAAGTAAAGCTCTGTTAGCATCAGCATCCAGCACTGTATGAACAATGCGTCGCTGAGCCATTTAAACTCTTTGCTCAAAAGTAGGAGTCACAGCACTGCCTTCAATTTGAACATTCGCAGGCTGTTGAAGTCCTCGGCGTGCCACTTTCCCCCTTTTTGTCAGCACTGCCCCTATGAATATAATCAACAAGCTCACATAGCTGGGCATAGAATAACATTATATTTTCCTGTGCT
>KV004548.1:18178-37785 GCA_001598015.1 Dorcoceras hygrometricum | reverse complement strand
GCGCTTCTGATCTGGTTTCGAGCTCAAACTCATAGGCCTTTAGATTTGCAAATAAATCATGGAGCTCCATTTTGTTGAGGTCCTTCGATTCCCTCATAGCCATGGTTTTCACGTCCCACTCTCTGGGCAGGGCTCTCATCACTTTTAGCACCAACTCCCGGTTGCTATATTCTTTGCCCAAGCTATTCAACTCGATGATAATAGCACTGAAGCGCTCGTCAAATTCAGTCATTGTTTCGCCGTATTTCATCTTGATTGCTTCATATTTTTGCTGAGCCACTGTCAGCTTGTTCTCTTTCGTTTCATCGCTGCCTTCACATATTTGGACAAGCTTTTCCCATATTTCTTTTGCTGTGGCACAGGTCTTGATTTTGCTGAACATATTTTTGTCTTTGTCCAGCATTTTGTATAGAATGTCCCTGGCCACATTGTCCAAGTTAGCTTTCTTCTTGTCATCATTTGTGTACTCATGTCTGGCTTTTTCGAGAAACTGAGCCTCGCCATTTGATACAGAGAATGCAAGATTGGGCTTCATTATCTTCAAAGGCCCGTCAGTGATAACATTCCACATCTCATCATCCATAGCAGCAAGATGCGCCTGCATGCGAATCTTCCAGTCATTGTATTCATCTCTGGAGAACAAAGGAATCTTGTGTTGTGAGGTAGACATATTAATATGATGTAAAGCACAAAGATAACTGTTCAATAACTGAGATTTCCCGCTCTGATACCACTTGATGGTCCCGGAAATAGGATCACTAAGCAAATAGGAGTTCAGAAGGGGGGGTTGAATGAACTCCTTCGATTTTTCTATTTCAAAATTCTTTTAAAATGTTTGGATCTCAGTTTTATGCAAACTTCTCAGCCAACAAAATATGTGCGGAATAAGGCTGATTGGTTTGTGAACAATGAACAATGCGCAACACAAAATAAATGCGTAAGTAAGAGATAGAGTCAAGAGTTTGTTTCTGGAAGTTCGGATATCAATATCCCACGTCTCCCCTTCTTCCTCCTCGGAAGGTAGCACTAAAAGACTTTGATGAGAGTAGCCTTTCTACAATCACCCGATCCCGTAACCCGCAGCTACGAGAACTCCTAGCGCTTTACAATACATCACGCAGACTTCGCTGCTGGTTTACAAGACTTTGAACGTTTTTCGAACTTCTTGGAAAAGACAGTTCGTTTACAGACTCAATGAATATATCAATGACAACACGTATTTAGAGACTGTAAATATCTTCTGGTTTACAACCAGAAGATTGACTCGAAGGTATTTCAAATGAAGATTAAACGATAAGTTCTTCGAGTCTTTGATCTTTTTCAGATATCAACGAAGTGTAAGCTCTGTATGGATTTTGGCAGCGTGACAGCAAAGATAATAAGCGAAGTGTATCTTCTTCAACACTGCTGCTGATATTTATAGGCTTCGACTGCAACGGTCATATTAATTCTCCAAAGGAAAATGAATCCCGTTTGAATTACTGCCAAAATCGTACACTGTAATTCTTGCTCCACTGCAAGGTAAACTGCTCATCCACAGAGCCAATTTGTCTTCTTTCCATTTTTGTGCAAGCATGGAGAAACGGCCTCTGTATACTGTACTATTTACCCAAAATAGTACCTAGCTTGTCTCCTTAATTCCAGGCAACTGTACGATCATACAAATCTTTTCCTTATGAGCAAACGATCGTATTTGAAACACTTTGAGATTGCGCCTGAAATTACTTTGATAACCAGCACTTACAACCATCGTCGTTGTCAAGAATTCGACTGGAAAAACGCTTGGATGAATTCACCTGGTGATATGCATATGCGTTTTTCCATCTGATGATTCCTTTTAAGAGATAAAACGATGTCGTGTCAACTTATTTAAGTGACGCCGTTTTATTATCTTTGTAAAGCATCTGCTGGTTGAAGTCACTGTAGCTGTCTGCTGATATGCTTTAAACAAAGCATCTACTGATATGTCAAAGGAACGCTTCTGCTGAATCAATCAAAACGCTGTCGTTCCAATCTTAACCAAACGCTGTCGTATCGCAATCTTCAACAAATATACTTAACCAACTGCTGAACTCTTCAAGAAAGTATCTGCTGATTACTTCATCTGCTGATACAAAACTGCGTATTTGAAACACTTTTGAGATTGCGACCTGAAATTACTTTGATAACCAGCACTTACAACCATCGTCGTTGTCAAGAATTCGACTGGAAAACGCTTGGATGAATTCACCTGGTGATATGCATATGCGTTTTTCCATCTGATGATTCCTTTTAAGAGATAAAACGATGTCGTGTCAACTTATTTAAGTGACGCCGTTTTATTATCTTTGTAAAGCATCTGCTGGTTGAAGTCACTGTAGCTGTCTGCTGATATGCTTTAAACAAAACATCTGCTGATATGTCAAAGGAACGCTTCTGCTGAATCAATCAAAACGCTGTCGTTCCAATCTTAACCAAACGCTGTCGTATCGCAATCTTCAACAAATATACTTAACCAACTGCTGAACTCTTCAAGAAAGTATCTGCTGATTACTTCATCTGCTGATACGAAACTGTGCACTCCAACGACGTCGTTCTAACTTATCAAAACGCTGTCGTTTACCAATCCTTAGCAAAACACGCTGAAACTCAAATCGGTACCTGCTGATCGCATAACATCTGCTGAAATCTCACGAATATTCCAACTGCTGAAATACCACTGTAGATAGATAAGACGATCTCCTGAAGAGTGCGACAACTGATTGTCCAATTGCAACTTGTCTTATTTTTGTTATCACCAAAACTTATAAATATTGTCCTAACAATTTATTCGGGATTTCTTGAGTATTGCAAAACCTATTACTTAACTGACACAGAAGAATGCACCCTTCATTTGGTCTGAAGCTTGTGAAGCTAGTTTTCTTGAGTTGAAAAAGAGGTTGACTACAGCACCAGTTTTGACAATTCCTTCGGGTATTGGTGGTTTTATTGCTTATTGTGATGCTTCGCAGCAAGGATTGGGCTGTGTTCTGATGCAGCGAGAACATGTTATTGCATATGCTTCGAGACAATTGAAGCCACATGAAATCCGATATCCAATTCATGATCTTGAATTGGCAGCCATCGTATTTGCATTAAAGATATGGAAACACTATCTATATGGTGAGAAATTTGAAATCTTTTCTGATCATAAAAGTCTGAAATATCTGTTTTCTCAATCTGAATTGAATATGAGACAAAGAAGATGGCTGGATTTATTGAAAGATTTTGATTGCGAAATCAAATACTATCCAGGAAAATCCAATGCAGCAGCCGATGCCCTTAGTAGAAAGGTATGTGCTTTGTCCTTGACTACTGTGGATGTATCTAGTTTGAGAGAAGATTGCTGTATTTCTGGATATTTATTTGAGATAGATAGGCGACCGATGAGAGTTTGTGCTACCAGTGCGGAACCTGAACTACTGATTCGAATCAAAGAAGCACAAAAGAGAGATCCGAATATCCAGAAGTCGGTTGAGATGGTCAGATCTGGACATCAATCCGAATATCGGGTAAGTGCTGATGATGTCTTGTATGTGAATATTAGACTTGTGGTTCCCGAGTAACAGAGTTGAAGCAACAAATATTGAACAAAGCACATAGAAGTAGATTCAGTGTACATCCTGCAGATAGAAAAATGTGCAACGATTTGAGGAAGAAGTATTGGTGGAAGCAAATGAAGTCTGATGTGACTGATTTTATTTCAAAATGTTTGAATTGCCAACAGGTGAAGGATGAGAGAAAGAAACCTTCTGGTTTATTACAAAGTCTGTCAGTTCCTGAAGGGAAATGGGATCACATTTCTATGGATTTTGTGATGAAATTGCCACGATCATCCCGAGAATGTGACGCTATTTGGGTAATTAACGATAGGTTAACGAAATCTGCTTGTTTTATTCCTTGTCTAATGACCTATCGGCATGATCAAATGGCAAATCTCTATGTTCGAGAAGTGGTCAGACTTCACGGTATGCCAAAGTCGATCGTATCTGATCGAGATCCGAGATTCACTTCACACTTTTGGAGTAGCTTGCAACAAGCTTTAGGTACGAAATTATATTTGAGCATCGCTTATCATCCTCAAACCGATGGACAAACTGAACGAACAATTCGGACTCTTGAGGATATGCTTAGAGCTGTGGTATTAGATTTTTGTATTACATTGCAAGATTCATTACCGCTTGTGAAATTTTCGTATAACAACAGTTATCAGGCGAGTATTGAGATGGCTCCATTTGAGGCACTTTATGGAATAAAATGTCGTTCACCATTGTATTGGGATGATGTGTCATAGGTACCTGAGTTAGGACCAGATTTAATCAGATAAATGACTGAGAAAGTGAAAATAATTCAGCAGTAAATGAGAACAGCGCAGCATAGACAGGCTAAATATGCGAATGTAAGACGTCGACCGTTGTGTTTTGAAACAGGGGACAGAGTATTCTTGAAAATTTCTCCTTTCAAGGGTACAATTCGATTTGGAAAATGAGGGAAATTGTCTCCATGATTTATTGGTCCTTATGAAATTATCGAGAAGATAGGCGATCTTTCTCATCGACTTGCATTGCCTCCATCTCTTTCGGGTATACATGATGTCTTTCATGTATCTATGCTGAGGAAATATCTGCCTAATGTATCTCATGTTACTCCTGCTGATGAAGCTGAACTTGATGAAACTCTCAGTTACTTTGAACGGCCGATTCAGATACTGGATCGAAAAGAAAAGCAACTCCGAACGAAAACTATTCCATTGGTAAAGATTCAATGGAATCGACATGGAGTTGAAGAAGCCACCTGGGAGGTGGAAGATGACATGAGACAACACTTTCCCTATCTATTCCAATGAGGTGAGTTCTCATTGAGTTTCTGCTATTTCAATATTCTTATGTGTACGGAATGCTGGTAAAAACAAAAAAATGCTTGTGAGTTCGAGGACGAACTAATGTGTTAGAGGGGGAGAAATGTAATTCACGGGACTATGATATTAGACTTGATGATTTCAAATTTTCAGACTTTAGCTTTTGATGAAGTTTGGTTGATGATTCGGATTTCTTCTAGAAATGTTGCATTTCAAGTTGAAATTCTTTCGAATGAAATCGGTTTGAAATTCGAAGTTGAATTGGTGAAATTTGGTAGAAATTTGATGTCCTGGTGTTTTGGTGAAAGCTGGTAGAAGACGACCAGTTGTTGATGATACAGGAGTGATACACGGTTATTTTGAGAAAACCAATCGTTGCGTTGATTAGTAGTTGCGTTGTTTGCTTGCGACTAGGTAACCAGCTGTTGGTGAGAGGAACCAGTCGCTGGTGAGAAGCGACGTCTTTTATGGAGGTTAAAACGCAGCGTTTTGAATGAAGTAGGTGTTGATCAGCTGATAACAGAGAGTATGACGTATTCATTACGACGTCATTTAATTATTTCGTGCGACCAGTCACTGATGGTGAGGCGACGTCATTTTGATAAGTTGAAACGCAGTGTGTTGATTGTAACGCTTGTGGCAGCTACTGGCAACGATGGTGATGTATCCCATACGTCATCGTTGGGTGAGTTAGTGAAACCAGCTGTTGGCAGAAAAGATGACGTGATTCTTTACATCATCTGAATTGTTTCGCGTTTCAATAGTTGGTCAAGTAGAGAGAATCTGTCATCAGTTTTTGTCGCGCCGCGGCGTCGTTTTAATTAGTTGATGCGACGTCGTTTTGAGGCGTGAAGAGAAATGCAACGTCTTATGGTTGCTGCTGGTGTTGATTGTAACGCTTGTGGCAGCTTCTGGCAACGATGGTGTTGTATCCCATACGTCATCGTTGGGTGAGTTAGTGAAACCAGCTGTTGGCAGAAAAGATGACGTGATTCTTTACATCATCTGAATTGTTTCGCGTTTCAATAGTTGGTCAAGTAGAGAGAATCTGTCATCAGTTTTTGTCGCGCCGCGGCGTCGTTTTAATTAGTTGATGCGACGTCGTTTTGAGGCGTGAAGAGAAATGCAACGTCTTATGGTTGCTGCTGGTTTTATCGAAAGGAAAAACTGGTATCTGTGGAGAGTAAATGTTGGTTTCTGTCGGAAGATACCTACTGTAGCAACGTCTGCTTATCTAGAACAGCAACTGGTGGAATTTAAACAATCGTTGAAGAATCTGGTTAGCGATATGTATGAATACAGGAATCTGTTTCAGACGGTGTGTGCATATCTTATTTTGGTCGATAACTACTCAACATGACACATGGAATTCATAGAGATTGTATGGGAACTATGCAGGAAACAGAGATCTTCTCCTATAAATTAGAATGAAGTCAAATCTTTGTAATTTTGCTACAGACACCAGAATTCGATTCTGTGACGAGGCTTTAGAAGTGATAATTGAAGTGGTTCAAAACAGAGATAAACGAAGGTATAATTTGACATTGATAATCAGGGATTAGAGTACTCGAGAATGATATTTCTTGAGTTATCCTGCCAAACCACATACTTGCTAGTTACTTTTCTTTATTTAAAACTTGAGATTATCTGTGTGATCCATCACAGTTAGTGGATCTTTTATTCCAATATGAATACGTTGATACGAAGAGAAAATGAATTGATTCTAATGCCAATGTTTGAGGTGACCTTATTTTCGAAGACAGAGTGATTTCGTTAGATGGATATCCATGTCAAGATCGTATACAAATCTTGATGGCATTGATATCTTTGAAACTGTTAGGTCAGCTTTGAGCAATTGAAGCAAGAACTGATTGAGGCCCCCGTGCTAATGATGCCATCTGATCAAGGGAAATTTGTTTTTGACACAGATGCGTCGAAGTTGGGATTGGATCTGATGCAAGATCATAGAGTGATTTCCTACGCCTCACGACAGCTGAAGAACCACGAAAAGAATTATCCCACTCACGACTTGGAGCTGGCAGCAGTTGTGTTCGCCTTAAAGATCTGGAGGCAATATTTGTATGGGGAGAAAAGTGAGATATCCACAGATCACAAAAGTCTGAAATACTTCTTCACCCAGAAGGAATTAAACATGAGGTAGAGGAGATGGCTGGAATTGGTGAAGGATTACGACTGTACGATCAGTTATCACCCAGGGAAAGCCAACGTTGTAGCTGATGATCTATATAGAAAAACTGTTGGTTTAGCCCAGCTGTCTGTCCAAAAGTCTTTGGCATATGAATTGGAGAAATCTGGAATAGAGATAGTGCCAGGCGGTAGCACTATAGTGTTGGCAGATCTCTCAGTCAGGTCAAATCTGTTAGACCAGATTCGTGAGGGACAATTAACTGATGAGCAACTTCAGAAGTGGGTAAAACAGGATAAAGAGAAAGGCAGCAACCTCTATTTCTCAAAAGGAGGAATAATCAGATTTCAGGGAAGAATCTGGGTGCTCCAAGTAGGAACCTTGCGATCAGATGTAATGACGGAGGCCCATATAGCTCAATACTATGTGCATCCCGGAAACACTAGGATGTATAAAGATCTTAAGAAGTTATATTGGTGGCCGGGAATGAAGAGATATGTCGCTAAATTTGTCTCTGAATGCTTAATGTGTCAACTGGTGAAAGCTGAACACCAGCGACCAGAAGGAATGTTGAAACCGTTGCCCATTCCAGAGTGGAAATGGGAATGTATAGCCATGAATTTTGTGACTGGATTGCCGAGGACTACCCAAGGTTATAATTCCATTTGGGTTATAGTGGATATACTTACAAAATCTGCTCACTTTTTGCCTTTAAAGACGACTTATGACGTGAGTAGATATGCAGAATTTTATGTAAGAGAGATCATCAGACTTCACGGTGTTCCCGTATCGATTGTATCTGATTGGGATTCCAAGTTCACGTCTGCATTTTGGAGAAGTCTGCATTGAGATTTAGGAACGAAGTTAACATTTAGCACAGCCTTTCATCCCCAAACCGATGGACAATCAGAAAGAGTGATCCAGATTTTAGAAGACTTACTCAGAGCATGCATTATAGATTTCTCAGAAAGTTGGGATTTGAAATTGCCCTTGGTGGAATTTGCGTATAACAACAGTTTTCAAGCCTCCATCCAGATGGCCCCATATGAAGCTCAATAGGGACGTAAATGTAGAACACCTCTTCACTGGGATGAGGTAGGAGAGCGAGATGGTCTAGGACCAGACCTGGTAGAGCAAACAGTGAATGTTGTAAGAAAAATAAAGGAAAGGATGAAAGCTGCTCAAAGCAGACAAAGAAGGGAGTGATGCGATTTGGAAAGAAGGGAAAATTGAGTCCCAGGTATATAGGTCCCTATGAGATTCTGGACAAAGTAGGAACATTGGCCTATCGTTTTGCACTGCCGCCGCATCTATCTTCAGTGCATAATGTATTCCATGTATCAGCTTTGAGGAAGTACGTTCCCCACCCATCGCACATATTGAATGCTGAACCAATTCACTTAGAGCCAGATTTTAGTTATGAAGAGAGACCTGACAAGATCCTTCTTAGGGAAATTAGAAAGCTGAGGAACCGTAGCATTCCAATGGTTAAAGTACAGTGGTCGAATCAAACCGAACGAGAAGCTACGTGGGAAACGGAAGCTGATATGCATAGTCGTTACCCAGATTTATTCGGTAAGTAAATTTCGTGGACGAAATTTTTATAATGTGGGTATAGTTGTAGCGCCCGAAAATACTTAGGACCACTATTCTTAGTCCTTTTAAATTCAAGGATCCATTTCTAAATTAGAACTTCAGCTTAATCGTTTATATTGCCAGCTGATTTCTTATTTCAGTTGTGAGACACTATGCAGAGGTTTGGTCAGCTGTTACCCCGAGCACCAGGCGAGTGATTTTCAGACGTTGAAAATAAAATGATTTTCGGATGGGAGAATGGTTCATTTTAAATATGAGTATCGTTTTTACAAATTCAAATAGTGATAGGGGACTTTTAACAAAATTTGGAAAGGTAGGCGTGGAACACCATGCCTACTCAAGTGTTTTTCCCCTGTTACATGACAGACTCCCATGCCTATGGTACGTGTGGGCTATAAGTTCATTGTTTTGTAAGAAAACCTTCATTTTCATCAAAGAAACCAAAGGAGACACATTGCGGTGCTTGAGGAGACTTGCTGATAGGATCTGCTGTATTTCGTGTTTCTCCAAGTATTGAGGCAAGTAAATCTGATTCTTGCTACGCCATGAAATCATATGTTGTTCTCGTTTCATTTCGTGATTTCTTGCCTAAGTTCTGTTCAGATCAGCCTTTGTTCATGTTCTGCTGATATTGTAGTGTATGTTTAATGTTCGGGTTCATAGTGGATGTATGTTTGGAACTCAAAATGTATTTTACGAAGTTGATGTTGAAGTTGGTGATGTTGTTTTAAAACACTGAGAATTTCAGATTTATGTTCATTGTTCTGTAACTAAGTTCTTCTTCTTCCTAGTAAGGAGTAATGTTCGAACTTGACTTCAGTTTAACTTCCGAAAGGTCTGTTAGCAGTAACTTCCTATTCATTTTTGCGAGAGGTTTGATATCAGTAACCTTCGTTTCGAAGAGAGTGACATCCGTGGACAGATACTTAATGTTCATTTTCCCGACTGTTACCTACTGTTCATTTCCTATAGGGTGATATCTGTCGACAGCAACCTTCTGTTGTTCCCCGAGAGATATATCTTGACAGCTTTGTTATTTTTCCCCGAGAGATATCTGTTGACAGCTTTGTTATTTTTTCCCGAGAGATATCTGTTGACAGCTTTGTTATTTTTCCCCGAGAGATATCTGTTGACAGCTTTGCTATTGTTCCCCGAGAGATATCTGTTGACAGCTTTGTTCATTGTTCCCCGAGAGATATATCTATTGCCAGTAACCTTTGTTTCTCAATAGCGATAGTCTTTCTACAGTAAACATCTGTTTTTCCAAGTAATAGCTGAATGCTCGGTGAAAAGGTTTTCGAAAGAAAGAAAATGATTTTTACTAAAGTGAACCCCAGACTTCCTTTAAACTATGATGTCATATGTATGTATTGCGCCTGCATTTAGTGCTTTGTTATTCTCAGTTTTGCTTGCTGAGCCCCCTAGGCTCACTAGCTTTCTTGGTGCAGATGAGTCGGCGCCGGAGCAAATGGAAGGTGGCGTCTGAACCAGTGGCGATGTGCGAGTGTTTATCGAAGGCCTACGTTTCCGTGATGTTCTGTTGTAGTTGTTGTTTTGTTGTCCTTGATCTTAGACAAATCTATATTGAGATCTGTTACAACAAAGATGAATTCAGATAGAGTTCATTAGTTGTAATATCGCGATTTCGCATTTTGTACTTTGCAAATTGTTATGAAATCTTGTTTTATTTTCTTGGCGCCAACGGTTATTATTTCGATTTTTATTTGAGTAAGGCAATACAGCTTGTTCTATTTATAATTCAGCCCTTCTTTTTCCTCTTTTAATTCCTCTTCTTTGATCCCGTGACTCCCATGGGGTTTGGGTGTTACACAATGTCAATCGATGATATATTGATGCGGATCCCTGAGGATATGATAATTCCATCAGTCACTACTACCGCACCCACGAAAATAAAATTTGGACTTGGAATTGAAATCAGAGGAGTTGAGGACGGGTACTGGTACACGGCCAGTCTTCCTAAGATTTCTGCTGACGACAAGGGGAAGAAGCCCCTAGGAGCATCAGACACAGTTAAAGGGCATCCGGCCTGAGAGATGTTTCAGTTGATTTGCGGCGACATAGATTTTTTAGTACAGCTTCGGGAAAATATCCTAGATGAGCTAAGTTCATTATTTCATTCTTTTATCCTTCGGAAATTAGAGGGTTTCGAATCTGTTAAAGATATTGCTGCAAAAGAAGAGCAAGTTTTGACATGGGCTGAGACAGATTCTGTACAGATCGCTCTATAGAGGAGATTGTATATAGTAGCCAGGTACAAAGAAATGATTTTAAGGAAACTTTTGGAAGCTCATCGTCAAAATTTTCAGTCCGGCACACCTACAACAGCCATTGATTTACAAATTTTGGATATGCTCTCGGATGCTCATCTTGTTGCTTTGGAGAAATTGAAAGCAGATGAGAGCACATAATCTGGAGTGGAAACGCCCAGTTAGCTCAAGGAAATTTGAAGGAAAAGAAAGAGATAGTGGAGCAGTTATCGTCAGATCCAACACTAACATCATATCTACTTGCTGGATAAGGCAACTGCTGAAAGTTGATGGAGTTTGGAAAATTGTCGAGGACTGTGATCGATGGATCCGAATGTACAGAAATCCCATCGAGAAGCAGCAGCCCTCTGTGGCTAGTTTTTCCCCGATCTGTTTCATTATTGAACCAGTCCAAGTCTCGCGTTTTCTGCCTATGGTTAAGACTTGGGGTTGGTTCCGAGTTTGTACAGATGTCTTAGCGTTCTGTATTTTTGGTCGTCTGGACCCCGTTGGGACAACTAATTTGTGTACAGATTTAGTAGTTGCTGGACCAGTGGTAGACAGAACTGGTATTCCGAAGAGAAGTGTAAATAGTACAGTACAGCATACAGATTTCGATTCTCTCAGCTTGCCCTCTACAGATTCAATTACTGTAGATTCCGTTGTAGTTACAGTGATAGATTCTACAGTAGCTCTAGATACTTCTCAGCGTTCTCCGGATGCAGAGTTAGTTTCTCCGCGTTCGTACTCAGATTCTCCTATGCATTTCACTACCGCAGATATTCCTCTAAGTGATGAACCCATAGCAGCCAAGGCCAGCCTCCACCTGATGATAGGAACAGACCTGGTGGAGTAGGAGGCAGTAGAAGTGAGCCTGCGAAGAAGAGAGGTAGTGGTTCGCAAAGTGTAGGATGTCGCACTAGACAAAGAGGATTCAGATACTGGCTTACAGGAGAATGAAGCTGAACAGATTTTGTATTTCAGTTCTTTGTGAAATCTTTTGTACTTTGCTTCGTGTTTAATGTAGCAGACTTGGAGAAATTTACTTTTTGTTTCTTTCAAGTCGAAGGCTGCTAAGTTTTGTCATCACCAAAAGGAGAAAATTGTTAAGATAAACTTATAAGTTTTGGTGATAACGAAAACAAGACTAAGAACTGAAAATAAGACTAAAATCTGGATATCAAGTATTCGCAGAAGAGGAGGAAAGTAGTTCAGATCTGGACTGTTGGTTTTCGGGAAGAGCATCTTTCAGATTACAGATATCGGGATAACAGATCCGAAAGTTAGGAACAGTTCATTTAGTTTCAGTTTAGAATCGAGCAACCCAGATTCGACTATATCAGTTTCAGAGTATTTCAGATTTGGGCATTCGGGTTATTTGAGTAATTGGGTCAAGTATTTCAGTTATCGGGTTAAGGAATTCAGATCAGTGGGTATCAGATTTGATTCAGAGGCTATGGTAACAGATCCGGTTATTCAGAAGATTTTATCAGATGAGAACAGACTCAGATATGAACAGATTTTATTCAGAGTATTGCAGATGTTATTTTTCAGTGAAGGGTACTCAGATCTGGAAGATTAACGATTGTACAAAAGGGGGACATATTCGTAAAGATTAAAAGATTTCTGATTTGACATAAGCATTACTTTTGTATATTACAAAAAGGGGGATATTTTCAGATGTGACGGCTATATGCGTAAAGAGATATATCTTGTAGCTATTCACAAAGGGAAACTTCGAAAAGGGAAAGAGAGAAGTTATCATACTTCAGTGCTGCAAAAGATGTGAGCTTCGGATGTCTTCAGATATTATCAGTTGATTATTTGAGAGAAATCAACGGTCACGATTTAATTGTATAGTAGCTTGTTAGACAACATGATTTGAGGAAACAAGATCAGATCTATTTTTAGTAAAGTCGCACATGATGCTGAGTGATTGATACGGTGTTTACCCGCTTTGGTATATAAGTAAATTTAGCCCTGACTAAGCGCAGATTACCTTTTAGCATTACTGGAGCATTAACTGCGGTGATACGATGAAGATATGCAAAGGGGTTTGAATGTACTGGCTACAATTATTGAACGTTGAGGTTGAATAGTTTAAATAGTTGAAGATTTCAAATGAAGAAGTTCTCGATAAATTCTCGATTACTCTCGGTCATTTCTGTGATTTTACGTACTCTCAACATTCACAAGCTCTCTCACACTCTGGGATTTTCAAACACACAAGAAAAAATATTCTAAGTCCCAGTGTTTAATCTCAAAGAACATTCCTTTGTTCATCTTCTGGTTTACCATTGTAAATCGAGTTTCTTTGTCATAGAAACCAGAAGATCTACAATACACAAAATATTGTGTTTATTGTATTATTCAGAATTGAGTCTGTAACGGACGTGCTTCTTGAAGCAGTTCGAATATTGCGTTGGTTGTAACTCAGCAGTGTTATCTGCGTGTATTTTGGAGATTGCTAGGAGTTCACTTGGAGCAAGGCTCAGTGATTGGGTGTCTACAGTGTCTGTATTCATCAAAGTCTTCTAGTGGAACCTTCCTGCAAAGGAAGAAGGAGAGACGTAGGATTTGATATCCGAACTTCCATAAAAAAATTCTGAACCTTGCAATTTATTATTTGCATCGCATTTATTTTATACTGTTCACTGCTCGATCGGTTTCTTTCCGCACATTTTTAGTGTTAACCGAGATAACAGCTTTAGACTGGGAATCTCAGATCTGGTAACTCAGATCTGAGTTGAGCGAAGGCCTATAAAATCATTTTTAAGGTTTCGAAAATATTAAATCGAAAGGATTTCATTCAACCCTCCCCCCTTCTAAACTCCTACACATATTTTAAATAAATTTTCGATTCCATTGATCCTATCAAAGGGGTTTTCGAAGACAGACGTTCCATTGACCTTTCTGACTAAGAAGCAACTTAAGTACGAATGAACCCCTGATTGTCAGCTGAGTTTTGAGAAACCGAAACAAGCCCTGATTGAAGCTCCGGTGCTAACCATGCCTTCTGAACAAGGGAATTTTGTCATTTATACAGATGCTTGCAAGCTGGGTTAGGTGCTTTGCTGATGCAGGACCAAAGAGTAATTGCGTATGCTTTCAGGCAGCTGAAGAACCATGAGAAAAATTACCCTACGCCTGTCATGGAGCTAGCAGCTGTAGTTTTTGCCTTGAAGATTTGGAGGCATTATCTATATGGGGAGAGGCACGAGATATTTACAGATCACAAGAGCCTTAAGTACTTCTTCACCCAGAAGGAACTAAACACGAGGTAGAGGAGATGGTTGGAGCTGGTAATGGATTACGACTGCACCATAAGCTATCGTCCAGGTAAAGACAATGTGGTTGTTGATGCGTTAACCAGGAAGTCGTTAGTATTAGCTCTGCTTACAGCTCAGAGACCATTATCTTATGAGATTGAGAAATTCTGGTTAGAGCTTGCACCCCATAATAGTACTACGACCCTGGCCATCCTCTCCATTTAGTCAGCATTGATAAAGCAGATCGGAGAAGGTCAGCTGAGGGACGAACCGCTGAGACAGTGGAAGAATTGAGACGAAGAGAAAGTTTGTAACCTCTACATTTCAGAAGTGGGAGTTGTCAGATATCAGGGCCGAATGTGGGTTCCTCAAGTAGATACCTTGAGATCTGATATAATGGCTGAATCTCATATAGCCCATACTCAGTTCACCCAGGAAGTACAAAGATTTACAATATCTCCAAAAAAGTGACTGGTGACGGGTATGAAGCGTGACCTTTCCAGATTTGTTTCGGAATGCCTAACATGTCAGCCGGTGAAGGTAGAGCATCAAAGACTAGCTGGAATGTTGAAGCCCCTACCCATATTGGAATGGAAGTGGGAGAACATTGCTATGGATTTTTCATAGTTGGTTTAACCAAAACTATCCATGGGATACATTTCCATTTGGGTTATAGTAGACCGTCTCACTAAATCAGCTCATTTCTTACCAATGAAGACGACTTATGATATGAATAAGTACGTTGAGCTGTATGTTAAAGTGATAGTAAGGCTACACGGTGATAGGATCAATATGGATCAAAAACAGCCTTAGGAGTTCAGAAGGGGGGGTTGAATGAAC
This sequence comes from Dorcoceras hygrometricum, assembly GCA_001598015.1. Lineage (NCBI taxonomy): Eukaryota > Viridiplantae > Streptophyta > Magnoliopsida > Lamiales > Gesneriaceae > Dorcoceras > Dorcoceras hygrometricum. Next base: position 22,791 of record KV004548.1, on the reverse strand, counting down.
TCCTTAGATATTTTAAATTTTCGAAACCTTAAAATGATTCTATAAGAGCCTAGCTTAACTCAGGTCCGAGTTACCAGATTTGAGGTATCTCAGTTCCAATTCTGATTTTTCGACTAACAAATAATGTGCAGAAAGAAGTCGATCGATCAGTGAACAGTATAAATCAAAAATGTGTTGCAGTAAAGTGAAAGTACAAGGTTCAGAGTTTGTTTATTGAAGTTCGGATCTGAAGATCCTATGTCTCCCCTTCTTCCTTTGCAGGAAGGTTCCACTAGAATAATTTGATGCACACAGCTTCTGTCTACACCCATTCATCGAGCCTCGCTCAAGATGAACTCCTTGCAACTTCAACTACAAGCAGATACAACTGCTGAATACAGTCAATGTAACTCTTTAGAACTGCTTCACACAGCAAGTTCATTACATACTAAAAGATGAATATTACAATGAAATACGATGCTATTGAGTACTGTAGATCTTCTGGTTCTTTTATCAACAAGAACTATTTACAAATGTAAACCACAAGATAACTCGAAGGTTAAAACTATGAAGGATGAACTTGACTGTTCTTCGAGGTGTAATACTAGACTTATAATATTTTTGCAATGAAAGGTTCCAGTGAGTAGTTGAGAGCTTTTTGATGACAAAGAATAAGCGTTGTGAATAACTGATAGCGGAGAGGAGCAGAAGACTTCTTCATTTGATTTCTTCAGCCTTTTAAACTCTTTGTCTTCAACGGTCAATAGATGTAGCCAGTAGAGATAAGTTCCTTTGCATATCTTCATCGTATCATAGCATTTAATGCTCAATTAATACCATGCAAAAGGTAAACTGTGCTTGTCAGGGCTAAATTGATTTATATTCCAAAGCGGGTAATCATCGTATCAGGCAATCTGCTTACTGTGCAATTTTACCCAAAAATATCTCTGATTCTGTCTTTCGGTTGGGTCTTTTGTCAGATCTTGTCCTCATCCTTCTCTCTTTTGATCTTTCCCTGGATCTATCGTCCTTCTTCTCATCCCTTTTGGTTCTGTCCTCCTTCTTTGGCCTTTTACAGTCTGCAGCAAAATGTCCTGGACGACCACAATTTTAACAGTTCATATCAGTAGACAATTTTTCAGATTTGTTATAATTAAAATAAGGGTTTTGAGATCTGCTCAAGTATTTCCCAAACTTCTCGACGAAGAGGGACATAGCATCATTGCTTACTTGTTCTGCAGATTTGCTCTTGCTTGTGAACACTGTTCAGATGTTGCGACAAGAGCCTTGGTTGGTTGTGAAGTTGACGGCGCCTCAGATCTGGTTTCCAATTCAAACTCGTATGCTTTCAGATTTGCAAAAAGATCATGTAGTTCGAGCTTTTTGAGATCCTTAGACTCGCGCATGGCCATTATCTTAACATCCCATTCTTGGGCAGCGATTTCATCACCTTGGGAGCCAATTTGATGGATCTGTGTAAACAGATCCTGATTAAGTTTTGAATTACACAAAACCTATTACTGTAGTTCTAATGTTTCTACGTAGTGTGCAGATGATAAGAGGAGAAATCTGATAACAGTTGGAACTCTACAAAGTAGTTGAGGCTGCTGATGAAGAAAAGAAGTTTATCAGCTTTTCTTACGTGGACAGCAATCCTTACGTGGAGTCCTGCATGGACAGCTTCGCTTACGTGGAGTTCAATCAGTTGCTGAATTGTTGAAAGAGCAGGTTACTGTTGAAGTTGCTGTCAACAGATACGTGCGAAGAGTCATTGTTGATTAAGTCTGTTGGAGAAATGTTCGAAGAAGAAGATGAACTGTAGAAGTCTGGAACCAGTTGTGAAGAACAAACAACCAACTGTTGCGCAATGAATCAGACGTCGATATTAAGAAGATCTGGTTTCAGCAATGATGACGTCAGCATATGTACTGGAGAAAGTTGTGATCAGCAACGATGACATCAGCATTGCTGATTGGAAGAAATCGAGAATCAGCAACCATGACGTCAGCATTTGTATTGGAGAAGAGCTGGTATCAGCAACGATGACGTCAGCAGTGTGCTACAGGAATTTTAGCAGGAAGCTACAGCAATCAGCAGTTGAGCAAAAGCAATTTCAGCAGTTGATATTGAAGCGCAAGAGATGGAATCAGCGATGATGATGTCAACAGTGATGTCATCACCATCAGCAGTTGACAAGAGAAGCACAAGAGGCGGATTAGCGATGATGACGTCAGCGGTGTGTTAGAGTAGATGCCCAACTAGCAAACTTGTGGCGTGTGGGTTTATAGACTCTTGTATGAAACAATCTTTATATATGATATTAGCATTTATCCATATGGCGTTCTTTACTTTCATTATGTGTGTAATGATTTACAATTGCGTTGAGTAAAGACCTAGAATGCACTCAAGTGTATGTTAGATGTGATAGTGGGTATGACGGCTATCATGAAACACATCTAATAGTCGCTGTGTATTCTGAACATGTTCCTAGTCGATTGGGCCGTCAAAATGAGGATAAGGCCGCCCGAGTTCGAGACTACTATCTGCGATACGAAGTACCATGTTTCATTGGTAGGGAACATTGTGATGTTCTGAGCATGCAGATAGATAGTGACCTGGTGATCTATCGAACTACCCTCCTTCGGACTTTTCAAGTGATTACCAATTGTCGAGTGGATAAGTCCGAGGTCTTGGTTGTACTGATTAGTCCTCACGACTCGAAACGTCATTGAGACTCTACATGATAGGCGTCTCACTTTGACCAGTTTGCCGACTAACTTTGGGTCATAAGGCGTCGGGATTCGGTGAGACCCCGATGCATGTAGGAGTCGATGCATCGTTGTCGAGGATTCACCGCTCGCAGACATGCGTGGATATCCTATGCTATCTGAGGGGATAATAGTGTATGAATCTCTGGCCAGAGTACTAGAAGTGTTTTAGGTAATGTGTTTACCTTGTTACACTCGCGATGTCACTATTCGGTCTCCAAGATGTATGCATAGCTATCGGATCTATAGCGACACTCGATTTACCAATAGTCGTTGATCTGATCGGGATATATGGATTGAAAGGACCGTACTGTATGCTAACCACGACCAACTGGTTCTTGCAGGCACTATCAGTGATACCTAGGGGATCATGGGGCGATGTTGCTAGACGCTTTCCCATGATCCGATGGGCAAGTCCGGAATTGTGATTCCGGAGCCACAATGGTTGTGGGCCCACGGCTAGCTGTATCCCTAAACCATTGAGGGTCACACAAGTACTGGATTCAAGATTCCCGCACGGATACTCAGCTCAATGTGTTGAGCGCGAGAAGAGGATTTTGGGGAGTGCGACTTCCTAAAAGTCAACAGGGGTCAAACCGGGGTTTCCCGCTGTTGAGGCGCAAAACGGTCATTTTGTCACTGGGGTTCTGAAAAATGGTTTTTCAGATCATAGTATTCTGTTTTGGAAACTGAGTAGATCGGTCCGATCTGATCGGCGATCGGAGTTACGATGAAGTCTCGGTGTTGGGGATGAACTGAATGTTCATCCGTTGGACCCGGGCCCGTTGGGCCGGTCCAAGTCCAACACTTAGTCTATTTAATATAGACTTGTTAGACTTAATCAAAACACTTGATACAACACTTAACCTAACCCTAGCCTTAAGCGCCGCCCCTCCTCTCCTCTCTCAAGCCGCCGCCGCCGCCGCCCTCTTCGCCGGAAATTCGTTTCCGGCCAATTCGACGAGGAGAATTCGTCCGCGCAGATCTCGTCACGTATTCTAGTGCAGGGAGACGAAGGAGTCTCGTATCCGGTCGTGGACCGGATTGGCGTTATTTACCGCAATCTATCGAGAAGAGCCGACGTTATTGTAACTACGGTTGGAGCCAGGCACAAGTGCCAGCAAGGTAGTGTTTTTGAACACCCTATGTATGACAATTGTTTTGTTATCTATTGTATTGATCGTCTCCCGGCCGTTTATTTTCTGTTCTTCCGCTGCCTAGCCGGGGGGCGGATCCGGATCCCCAACACGGTGACTTCATCACAAATCAGCAGTGAGCTACAGTAGAACCAGTCGATGGTACTTAATGTTAGCGGTAGTTAAACGATGTCGTTTGGATAAGTGGATACGACAGCGTTTTGTCTTCGTGCTAAGATTCAGTCGATGGAATGTGCGAAGGTGAAAAAACCAGCAGGTACTTCTTCTAAGAGAAACCAGTAGATAGCTACAGTGATAATCACCAGCTGGTCATCCAGTCGCAAGCTACAGTGTGTTGCATATACAGTCGACAAAGTATCCAGATGCAAAGTTCAGCTGTTGGAATGCAATCAACGCTCAAGATGGAAATAATCAATGGCTGAGATTGAGTCGTGCATAAAGCCTTAAATCAGGGAACAAGATTTGTACTATTCTGGGAAATAGTACAATATACAGTGAAGAACAAAGAAGACGAAGCAGTCGACCATCATTAGAGAGGAGCTTACTACGAGCGTCGACTGCTGAGTTCTAATTAGCTTTTGTAGAGCATTTCCCTAGTGTGTAAGATTCATTCATTCGAGAGTTGTGCTTACACTGTAAATCTCACACACACAGAGATTCATTCACATTCATTGTATAGTGAATGAATCTCAAACCCAATATGCAAAAT
>KV004547.1:140222-159343 GCA_001598015.1 Dorcoceras hygrometricum | reverse complement strand
ATTCAGTTTTGGAAACTGAGTCGATCGGTCCGATCTGATCGGCGATCGGAGTTACGATGAAGTCTCGGTGGTGGAGATGAACTGAATGTTCATTGTTGGACCCGGGCCCGTTGGGCCGGGCCAAGTCCAACACTTAGTCTACTTAAATATGATTAGTAGACTTAGACTCATTAATAACTTGCAACACTAATCAACCCTAAACCTAGTGCTAGCCGCCCCTTCCCTCCTCTCCAAGCGCCGCCGCCGCCGCCGCCCGTTGTCGCCGGAAATTCATTTCCGGCCAGTTCGACGAGGAGAATCCGTTCGTGCTGATCTCGTCAGGGCTTCTAGTGCAGCCTGACGAAGGAGTCTCGGATCTGGTCGTGGACCGGATTGGCGCAAACTACCGCAATCTACCGAGAAGAGCCGGATTATTGTAATCACAGTTGGGACCAGGCACAACATCCAACGCAGTGTTCTAAGCAAATCAGCCGCCCCCTCTCTTCTCTTCTCCCGCCGCCGCCGTCTTCGCCGGAAAATTGGTTTCCGGCCAGTTCGACGAGGAGAATCCGTTCGTGCTGATCTCGTCAGGGCTTCTAGTGCAGCCTGACGAAGGAGTCTCGGATCTGGTCGTGGACCGGATTGGCGCAAACTACCGCAATCTACCGAGAAGAGCCGGATTATTGTAATCACGGTTGGAGCCAGGCACAAGTGCCAACGAGGTAATCCGCTTAAACATCCTATGAATGTCGTAGTATGTTAATTTGTTTTTCGTATTGATCGCCTCCCGGTTCTTTGTTTATTGTTCTTCCGCTGCCTAGCCGGGGGGCGGATCCGGATCCCCAACAGGACTATCATAACCAATATAAATTCCGATCTTTCTTTGAGGTACCATTTTTGTTCGTTGAGGCGGTGAAATAGATACATATACCGTGCATCCAAATATTATGAGATGAGAAATATCTGGTTCTTTACCAAATGCAAGCTACAATGGTCAGTATTTATGATATGCACTTGATCTGATGCGAATTAATACAGCAACATGTAAAATTACATGTCCTCATATAGAAATAAGGAGTTTTGTTTTCATAATAATTGGTGTAGAAATCAGTTGTAGACGTTTAATAATGATTCAGATAATCCATTTTGTGTATGTACATGAGCAATAGGATGCTTAATAGTAATTCCCACTGACATGCAATAATCATTGAAAGTTGTGGAAGTAAATTTAGCAGTATTATCGAGTCTAATATTCTTGATTGTATAATCACGAAATTGAACTCCTTTTCTTTTCCCTTTATGAAATTGGTCTCCTTTTCTTTTCATTTATTGATTCTTTATAGAGCTTACAAAGATGATCCGGGGCTCGACATATACGATATCAATGCCCTTTAGTGTCGCATCTAAAACAAGAGCTTTCGAATCTTTTTGAGTGATTTTCATTAGTACTCATGTTTTCATGATGCCTCTTTTGTGGGAGGTTCATGGCTTCCTTTTTAGAGGGGTTATAACAGTAACTACCTCTATTGTTTTCAAAACTACGACCGAGTCCACGACCATGGCAATTTATATGCCCACGTCCACATCCACGACCCCGATCCCGACATCTGCTGCGACAAAAATATTGTACATGAATTTGATTTTGGTTTCTTTCATTCTGAAATACGACAATTAACTTCTGAAAATGCTGTTGATTCAGTAGGTCGGTATTGATAATTTCTCATTAGCAGCTCGTTATTCTTTTTCGTCACAGGAAGACTGCAATAAGTTCAGAATATCTCGCAAATCCACACACTCTATATTGCTGTTGTAGAGTTATATTTGATGCGTTAAAAGTGAAAAATGTTTTTTCAAACAGTTCTGATTCGGTGACCTCATGCTCACAAAATTTCAATTGCGAGACTATACAATATATTGCCGAATTATAATCACTGACTTTCTTAAATCTTGGAATCTTAATGAATTCCATTTATCACGGACGATCGGAAGTATAACTTCCCTTATATGTTAAAATAGTTCCCTTAATCATTTCCATAAAGCAATAGGATTTTTTTAGTGAGATATTCATATTTCAATCCCTCATCAAGATGTCGCCGTAAGAAAGTCATAGCCTTTGCTTTCTCTTGTGATGACGAGATATTATTTTCTTTAATGGTCTCACTTAGACCTAATGGTTTAAGATGCATTTCGACATCGAGTCCATGGCGTATAATTTTTTCCCGTAATGTCAAGAGCAACAAATTCGAGCTCTGTCAAATTCGACATAGTGGTGCTTAACAAAAAATACATTGTATTAGTCAAGATCCCATTAGTATTTCAATGAAAAGTATGGATAAACTACAAATACAAGCATAGTTTGAAATAACGAAAAAATGTAAGGCGAATACTCGTCGATAAATACAAGACTGGCGAGTGTAATGTTCAAAATAATATAAAAATATTCCTTGGATTAATCATCATCTTCTTCTTCATTTTGTAATTAGAGAAATAAAGTTTGTGAAGAAAAATTAGATGAAGAAGAGTAATTGTGAAGTGAATGAATGTTTTAGAGAGCATCATATTTATAGGATAAAGTTGTTTATACCGTTAGTAATCATTTAAAATATATCTGTTTTATGATCGTTTATAATCGAAAGAAAAAATACAATAGTTTTATTAACATTTTAGATAAAAAAAACATATATGCGTGTATTCACATAATTTTATGGTTATAATGTGTGCATATAATTGTAGTTAAGTAATTTTTGTATATAACCGCACATTATATTTTAAGGTGACATAGCCTCCTTTATATAATAATATGATATTATAATAGATTATATAATAATGATAATAAAATTTTGTAAATCAAATAACGTTATTATAATAAGGTGTTTGTTACACCTTTTATTAATAACATGATATTATACAGAATATAATAATAAACAATAGAAATTTGTAAATCATATCACGCTATTATAATGGAGTGTCAGTAAATCCTTTTATATAATAACATGATATTATACAGAAATATAATAATTTTTAGGATCGAAAACTATTACCGTGAGCTCTCACACAGCTCGGGCATCAATTCGTGGATCGAAAAATCAGATTGCGTGCTTTTAAAAGGATTTTATAAGAACAACACGCAAGCAGATCGTGCCCAAGCTGAATCAGCATGGAGCACGCCTAAGCTGAATCAGCATGGAGCAAAGATTCACGATCTGAACGGGTAAAAACATGAGCTGCAATAGCTCTAGTTCTTGAAAGATTTTTAGCACCTAGAAGTAGATCAGGTATGATTAAAAATCATGCGGAAACAACCCGAAATACTCTCTGAAAATTGAAAGCTTTAACGACAGTTATAAACATGTATGCAAACAGAAAGCTGTGAACCGAAAGCAATAAAAGCAGTACAGTGAGAATTTGTTTCTGGAAGTTATGAGTTGAATCTCCTACGTATCCCCTTCTTCCATTGCTGGAAGGATTCCACTAGAAGAATTTGATTTATACAACCACTTGTACAAATCCGATCCAACAGCCCGCAAGCTGCGAGAACTCATAGCACTCTGCTGCACTCCAACTCGGAGGCTGTGTGACTTTGTTTACACTTCTTTAACGTTTCTGTGAGAAAAACTACAATGATTTGTGTTTGTTTGTGATTTACTCATCTATTCTATTCAGCTCTCGACTCTCATATGTGAGTGAATATGAATGTGAGAAATATTACAGTGTAAGCTCACTCTCTCGTATTGTTTTCTCACACACTGGGAAGTGCTTCTTCCTAAGCTGATATCTTCTTCTTCACTGATCTTCTTCCGATCTGATATGCTACAGCGCACTGTTTCAGATCACGTCTGATCTGCTTTGACTTAGACCTGCGCACTCTATTACATCGTTAGAAACATAAGAGTAGGTTTTGTGTTCAACGAAATCCAGATTTGATCTGTTACACAGTTTAACAATCTCTCCCTTTTTGATTAACACAAAAACCTGGATAAAAATAAGCATGAATAAACAGATTTGAAATATTTCTTCCCCTTTTTGATTAACACAAAACCTGGACAAACAGAAGCACGAATAACATATTTTAAAAATTCTCCCGTTTTTGTGGGAATCAAAAAGGTTTCCAAATCTTGTCTCCACCTTAATAAGTAAAATGAAATCTCACCCTTAACACAACACGAGTTTTTTCAGTTTTCGAAAAGAAAATGTTTTGGAAGGGACGCCAGTTTTGACGTGTTCGAACGATGAGATTAATCATATCACGTTATTATAATGAGATGTCAGTGACTTTTTTATATAATAACATGATATTCTACATTGAAATATACAAAAAACATTTGATGATCGTGCTGATAACGTGTTATAAATTAAAAGAAATATTAACAAAATAAATTTAATAATTTCATTGGTAAAATACATGAATATTACATTTACTCCTTAATTGCTCTAAATAAACCCGTCAATTTTATATTAATAGAAAATTATTATTTTTTTATAATTTTCTTATTTTAGTGTGTATTTTATAATGAAGACTACAAGCATATTTATAGACAAATAAAATCATTAAAAATAATAAAAAGATCTAACCACTTCATTTAATATTTTAACATCCAACAATTAACAACTAATTACTAACAATTTATACTAATACGTAGTATTTATCACGATGTAACATACCGATTATCTCCTCGGCCTATAGTTAATTTACAAAGCCTGATACACTCACAAATCATCTTCAACTTCTTAAATAAATCCGACTAATATTTCTAAAATCCCAGTCCAAAATGTGGTTATAAATAATAAATAGTATAATATCAATGTTTTTGTGTGTATGTACATATTTATTAATATATATATATATATAATTCATAATATAAAAAGTTTTCATTTACAGTTAAGACAAAACTAAATTATATATTGTGTGATCGAATAATTATGAAATTATTCGAAGCACATATAAAAATCGATCTCTGCTAGGGTTCTCGGCTCTGGTCCTGTTCAGCTCCTCTCCCTCTTGCTGGCTGTCTTGCTGACTCACAACACAATATGGTTTCAAATCTTTCTGGGTATCCTCTCGCTTCTGTGTTATCATGTGTTTGTGTTTCTTTTAATTATATTTCTATGTTTGTCGACAAATAGGAGGATGTATTGATAATAAGAGATGAATTTAAAATGGAGTTTCGCTTGATAGTTCTCTTTATCGGCCTCTGAAGCTGTGATTTTTCGCTGATGGTTTTGCAGTTTGGAACGTTTCATTTGCAGTTTTTTATGTGATGGATGTGTTGGTTGTGTATATGTGATGGCTGGGTAGTCTGCTTACTTATTGTAAATTTGTAATAGAAGACCCAGGACTTCACAATTCGCTTTGATGAGTGTGAAATTTCGTGGCAGTTGTTGATTATAGTTGCCCATCTCTGTATTTTAGAGTCTAGACAAAAAATACTTGATTTTCATGATCCAAATTGTTGTTGTTTGCTTTACTCTGAATTTTGTCGTTGAGTAATGTCAGACTCTTGGTGGCAGATTCTAAAGGTTGTGCCTTGATTTGAAGTTCCATTTTTCAAATTTAAATTCATCCGTTTAACTCTGTCTTAGGTTCCATATATGAGGAGTTCTGGAAATCGGATCGTGAAATTGAGAGTCGTATATCAGGATCTTTGGCGTTAAGTTTTTGGACTTGGATTGAAATCACTTTTCTTATTTCTTTGGTTTCCATATGAAGTTAGTATGAAATGGATTTGCAAGCAAAGAGGAAAGCCTTGTTTCGAGCCAAACTGAATGCACAGAAGCAAGAGAAGCAACGCATCGATTCTCCTCTCATTAGGTACTGCAAATTTTGTGGCAACATGTTTAGTTCCATTGTGAATTTTGATGTTTGTTTATTTTATAATTGCAGTTGTGCAATAAATTTAGCTTTGCTTTCCCTTTGGCCTTTCCGATGCTACAAGAGCCGACATTTAGGCATCTGTTGGCTGTAACTCACATTATTAGGAACAATAAAGTCATTTATGAGGTTTACAATAATTTGTATATTCCAGTATATCTCGTAAGATTGGCTCATATTGAGTCTCAGACCACTGTAATGGAAAAACCTTGTTCATTGGGTGGGATCGTTTTGACTACGGCATGGTCCATTTTTAATATTGCATATTGATCCAAGCACCATTTGTCTTTGGTGCAATATTTTTAGCCATACTAGTTGATTCCGTTGCCAATCGAGCAAATGCAGGTATGACGAACATGATCAACCAGTATGCAGGGTTTGTGATGTTGTCATCAAGTCCGAGTCCCTGTGGCCTGCACACCAAGCTTCTCGTAAACATCATGAGGTGAATGTTGAGTCAAATCTGGGAATATGTGATTGTAAGATGCTCGGGTGCTGTACTCCAATTTGATTCCCGATTTCAAGTAGCACATTGATTTAAAGATTGTGGTAATTATGTTTGGTTGAGGTCTTATGTACAGTTGGACATAAACATAGGACGCCCTTTGCGATTTTGCTTGTTTGTGGAATTAAAAATATTCTCCGACATTAAAGTTTGCCCTCGCCCCTCCCTCTACCCAATTCCACATGAATCCAAATATAAAGGTGGACACCCATTGATATTCTCACAGCCATATCATTTCTCCACTTCAAGCCCTTTCTTTCATGTAAATTAGCAATTTGCAATTAGTATTTAGGGCTTATATAGTTGTTGCTGTAGATGCTTAGGCTTATTAGGAATTTTCGATTATGAGTTAGGGCTTAGATAACTGTTGCCCTAGGTGCTTGATAAAACCTAACTAGTGACTGGAGTGTTGTGTATTGCAATTGCCATGGGGTATCTGGGATTTTTTTGTTGAACCATTTTGGTAGCAGATTTCTCCAAGCTTGTCATTGTTGCTCTTGTAGTAAAATTTATGTCCTCTGAACTCTCTTATCGGAATACTGATACTTTTATAGGCTATTGACAAGCTCAAAGCTAGTGCCGCTGCAATAAACCGAGTCAATACCTCCAAACCTGAACTTCGGCAAGAGTTGCCAAAGTCTAAACCTGAGTCTCATGGAGAGTTGCATGAAAAATCTAAACCATCAGCTGCATTGCCTAAGAATCGATCATCTATGCCCCCTCCTGATTTTTTTGATAATCATGAGCCTAAAAAGCAGAAAATTGGTAACAGTCTTATTTAGTATTGTTCCATTTAATTTATTTTTGTATCATGTTGTTGAATGGGTTCATATCTGTTTGATTTTTATATATACCTGTCAATTTTTGACTGTGTGAAGTCAAAAGAACTGTAGATTAATGTCAATTATAAATTTCTTTAACGTCTTTCACTTTGACTTCTCAAACCCCTCTATTTACTGCCCTAGTCACATATTTGTAACACAGAATTTGGTTCATATGTTCGACGTTTCTAGATTTCATTCCAATCCTTGGTGCTGCCTGAAAACTTTGTAGGAACCTTCAATCTTTTGTGCATAGTATTGCAGTTCATAAAAAATGAGAAATTCCATTATTACTTGAAAGTAGAGAAGTGTTTGTATACAGAAGTTAGATGCAACTGCTATCTTACCATTCTAACTAATTAGCCACCAACAGGTTAACCAGTATAAATATTCTAAAACATAGTGTCGATGAGAAATTGATATGGGAGAATTGGTAAATGAGCTTTTGTTTACCAAAAGATGGTGTATGATCAGTTCAGATGGAGGACTTCGAATTTTCGTTGGTCCTCCACATTTTTCAAGTGGTACTGGATGAGCTAATCAATTTGGGCAATAATTCTCAAGTCTAAAGATAGGAAAAGTACATGACGCAGTCTGACATAGAAAATGGGAGTACCATTCGCCACACTCACCAGTTGTCACCTTTACCATAAGCCAACCCTATTGAAATTCTGTTTCCTATATGTCTTTAGTAGTTTGTGCTATATGTTGAGTGCTATCAGAGCTCCAGAAATCTGTTATATATTTTCATTTAACAGTAGCCATCCTAATGAACAAGAGTTTGACTTTGTGGTTTCATTCTGATAAACTGTGTTTGTTGCTATAATGTCGAGTGCTATCACAGCTCCAGAAATCGTTATACATTTTCATTTAACAATAGCCATCCTAATGAACAAGAGTTTGACTTTGTGGTTTCATTCTGATGAACTGTGTTTGTTGCTATAATGTAGAGTGCTATCAGAGCTCCAGAAATCTGTTATACATTTTCATTTAACAGTAGCCATCCTAATGAACAAGAGTTGACTTTGTGGTTTCATTCTGATAAACTGTGTCTGAGTTTGTTCTATTCTTATAGAAAGGGAATCTGGGAAGTTGAGAGACCGTGATTCGCACAAGGAATCATTTGCTACAAAAACTCAAATAGTGGAGTCATTTGTCCCAGCTGATGGGATATACAACATATCAGATATGGCTCCGTATGGGAGTGGACAAAATCCTGAATCTCAATCTTCCCAAGATTTCAGGCAGGGTTCGAAAATAGCTGTTGGCATTGAAGACAAGCAAGTCAGAGGAGCTCTTCCTGAAGGATTTTTTGATGACAAAGATTCTGATTTACGTGCACGAGGCATAACTCCTGTGAAGCCAGATGTCAAGTGAGTTGCTTCTCACTTTTTTACTTATTTTTCTTTTCATGCTCATATATGTATCTTTATTTTCCATTTAGTTTTGCGTGTGACAACATGTTAACCACTGTTAGAGGAGTGTGACCATTTATATCATTAATTATTCTCTTGACAACATGTAACCACAGGAGTGTGACTATGTATGTCATTTATATGTCTCTCTTGATGTTCTTGGGTGGTATGTATATTTCTCAATTGTTGAGAAACAAATTATTTGACAATGTGGCATAGCTTGGGATTTAAATCTACAAATTAGATAAAGCTCAAGAATTGTTTCTATAGTTGTTTGGCTAGTGTTGAGAGGAACTACAGTTTCATGTTCTCATTGATATCCTGCTGTGGAGAGAGTGGAATATTATGGCTTTTATGGATTGGATGGCGATGGTCCACAAAATTTGTTACTCAGAGGCTTTCATTTCCTTGGTAGGAATTATTCAGAGATATATGCTTTGCTCATATTAGCTAATTTTTAGTGATTTATGGAAAGATTTCTTGGCCCATGTGAAGCTTCATCATGAGTGGTTTATCTGAAGATATCTTGGCCAGCATGAAGTTTATCATGCAAATAAATGTGCAACTTTAATGATATTGTTGCTGCTATAAATTGTTTTCTGCTATCCGAAATTACACTGAAGTATCATCTTTCTCCCTTCATTGAATACATTCTCCACATCTAAACCCGCCAGGGATGAATACAAGGAGTTTGAGAAGTTAATCCAAGATGATTTGCAGGAGATAGACAATCGGTTGGAAGAAGAGGAGGTGTGGCTCATCTTACGAATCATTAACCATTTGACTTATATGCTAATGATGTATGGAATATAAAAGTAAGGGTGTTCATTTGCAGTATGATGCTGCTGAAATGATTGAAGAGGCAGAATCTGTAGAACAAAGGTAATTTATGCAACATTATCATACATGCATAAATGAATTTTTATTACATCAGGATCTCGCTGTAGTCGAGCATCTCTGTGGTACAAATTCAAATACACGACTTTTCATTTCGAGTTCTACAGGTCCTACCGGGATCGAGTGGAAATATTGAGAAAGAAGAAAATGGAGCTTATAGCTTCTAGGTCGGTTGCTCAAGTTAGAGATTCCGAAGTTGCATGTGACAATTCTAGTCTAGAAAATTTATCTAGTGATGACGAGAATGATGAGAACTTCACAGTCGACTGGAGAGCAAAGCGTCTTTGAAACACATGTTATCCATTTGTGGGATGCTCTATCTCTATCCAGTGTCCATGCTGCATGTCAATCAATGGTTCTTTTGCTTTTCTTCTTGATACAAATATGAAGCTCCGGAAAAGTTCGATATTGTACATGTACCCATTGAAAATGTTATATATGAGACGAGACAAACTGGAAATTAATTGAGTTGAATTGTGAATTTTAGAATTGTTTTAAAATAATCATGTTTTCATTTCAAGGGATTATCCTGTTGTTTTCATTTCAAGGGATTTGTCCGCTTTGGCCTCGTAAATAGATCGATAGTCACGTATGAGACACTACAATTTTTCGTTCCTTGGTGATATGTTGAAAGAGAAATGGTTGAATTGGAGACAAAAATATTAAAGTATACATGTAAAAATGTATTAAATTTAGCATCATAGACAAACTTTTAGATGGTGGCAATTTCATCGGTAAAAAAACCTCATATGTTGTAACGTTCAGGAAATTCATAAATCCACAGGTTAATTAACTTATCTTGAAGGGTTAATTTGCTATTTTAGCATCTTCAGCACTTCAGTTTGCGTTGTGCTGATTTCCAGTTTTCAGCTTAAGGACGCGGTTCACGAGTATTCCGGAAAGAATAAACCCAATCACGCTTCGATTTTATAAAATGTTCAAAAAATTGTTTTATGTTAAATGTTTCTTTTTCTTTTTAAAATAATAGGTGTGGAAAACGAAAATGATTGCTTTGACAGGCGCCCATGCTGTGCATTTCTTTCAACACATACCTTCATTTTACCTACCCCTCCATTATTGGAGCTCTTTAATACGGTGAAGTACCTCTTTTGAGCAAGAAAAGAAAAGAAACCAATGCTTTCTCTAAACTTCTAAGTAGTTCGACTGTGCTTGTGGGGGATTTGATCCGGAGCTATTCTGTCAACCGTTGTACTTCTTTTAAGGCAAGTAATTTCTGTTCTTTGATGTATCTTTGAAAGCATAATACGTTCCTTTCAGCTTGTGTGCTTGAGTTGTGATGTTCCTCCAAAGTTTATTGTTCTGCTGTATAGATATGGTTTTACTGTAATGGTTTTCTAAATGAACGTGAGGAGTTCGCAGTAAATGTTTTGTTTTTCAAAAGCGACAGAAAAGATTGTTTTTACGGAAACGAATGTTTGTTTCTTTCAAAACTACTGGGATGTACGAAGATAGCTTCAAGGTAAGGTTCCATGAATGAGCTAGTAAGTGCGTCCTGGATGGCTAGGATGAGGTTCTGAGCCGATGGGAAGAGCTGGTCCAGCTACAGCTCTGTTCTGATCTGGTAAGTTTAGCTTATATATTCGAACTTCTTCAAGCTGATTTCAGCTCCGTGCTGGGTGGTTAGGGCTGAGGTTCTGAGTTGATAGGCAGAGCAGAGCATTGTTCTGGTCTGGTAAGCTTAGCCAACCTACTCGAATTCTCCAAGCTGGTTTCACTACTCTGATGTTGTTCTAATCTAGTATGAGTCGAGGTTCTGAGCTGATAGGAAAAGCTGGTGTAGTTAGAACTCTGTTCTGATTTGATAAGCTTAGGTAATCGGTTCGAACTTCTCCAAGCTGTTTTTCGGTATTGTTACTCTAATCTCTTAGAGTCCGTTCAATCATTTCAGTTCATAGTTTGACCCCCGAGCTGTTCCAGTTTGCTTTGCGACCTGCTTATTTCTCACCCGAGCTGGTTTTCCTTACCATCAGCTCGCAGCCCAGCTGTATGCTCAGTGAGGTTTTAAGGGTTAAATGAGTGTTAAAGAAGTGAACTACAAACATTTAAGTGATCTGACTCCGATCAGATACTTTGTTTCAAAAACACTGAGTTGTACAGATTCGAGTTTAAGTATGAATCATGAAAAATTTCTTCGTCCCAATGTACTGTAGAGTTTTAGATATGGCTCTGAACTGGTAGGTGGTGCTGGTCTGATCGAGATTTTGTTCCGGTCAGATAAGCTGAGCTGGTCTATTTGGAGATTGTCCGTGCTGCTACAGTACCCTTCATGCTCTCTAAGTTGAGCTGGTCTATTCCGTGCTGCTACAATACCCTTCATGTTCTCTAAGCTGACCTGATATAATTTTCTGGCCTGATCTGTATTGTTCGTTTCTAAGCTGATTTGGCTTCTCAGAGCTGAGTGACCTTCCAAGCTGGTTCCCCTGTTCAGCCCTCTTCCGTGTTGGTTTCATTGTTCAGCCCGCTCGCGATTTGGTTTTCCCTCTGAGTTGCTCTAAGCTCGGAACCTGATATTTTTACCCTAAGCTGAATTGACCAACCAGTCATAGGTTGTTTTCAATCACTCGGAGTTGTATTTACGCACGTGATCAGTTTTCAATCCTGAGCTAATTTCCTATTCTGAACCAGCACGCTCGCGTGCTGCTTCACTCCGTGCTGGTCCAGCTTAGACCCGCTCTGGAATGGTACAGTGATTTCGAGTTATCTTTGTTTTCCTTTAGCTTCGATTCAAATGTATAACTCTAATCTTTTCTCGGTTATACCAAATCTCACGACATAGTTCTTCAGCTCAGAGCTCGGTTATCTGTTCCTCGTTCCTAAGCCTGAGCTGCTCCAAGTTTCCTCTTCGGTTGAGATCCGATGTACTCCCAGTAACTTTTAAATGTCAAAGAAGTTTTAAGTAGCGAACCATTTATATTTTAAGCGATCTTGTTTCAGATAAAAGAAAAGCAGTTTAAAGAAGGTGCAACAGAGAAAATGTTTTTATGTTATATGACAGTTTTAAAGGAATTTGATTTTAAAAGTTAAATGATTTATGGCAAAGGATTAGACGGTTAGTACAGGGAGGGTGCGGACGCTGGTTGACGGATCAGTGTGCTCCTTCATAGGAAGGACAAGGAATGGTTGACGAACTATATACCCTTTCAAGTAGGAAGGATAAGGATTATGGGTTGACAAACCTATATACCCCTTCAAGTAGTTTGAGATTTATTCCCCAAAGCCTTTATACAGATGAGCTTGATCAAGCGAACTGACCTATGGAGATGTTTCTGCGTCGTAATATGAAAGAAAATAAGAAAAGGGTGTTTACAACCGCAGTTTTGAGTAAAGTTTCAGCTAAAGCATACTTCCTTTAATACCTGCGAAATATTACAAGTGTTTCGAACATGTTCAGTAATGCTTTAAATGATTTTAAGTATGTTTAAGCACGTAGTTACACTTTCTCGGTTTTTCAGTTTACCAGTTTGCAGTTCTAACAGCTTTGAAGCTTTTAGTTTTATCAGCTTTCGAGCTTTCAGTTTCAGTAAAAGCTATTTTCCATACCTGTACTGCTTGTCCTTGTTATTACCAAAATTACTTGCTAAGCCCCTAGGCTCACTGGCTTTATTGAGTACAGGTGAGGATGTTCAGTGAGAGCTGGAAGACGCGAGCTGAACCAGATCGGGAAAGTTTGTTTATCGAGGGGCCAGTGTTTCCTTGCTACTACAGGCCGTATTTCTTTATGTGAATGCAGTTGTATTAGACACCTCATCTCAAAGTGTTTCTGAACTGTTTCGAACCATTTGTTTTAAAAGATTTCTATGTTGATACTTGCGTTCCAATCTGTTTCGTCCTGAGTTCTTTTAACCTGTAAGCCGTTTGTGATCTGATTCACTCTAAGCTGTTACAGCCCGTGAGATGTTTTGTGTTGAACGTTTTCACGACTTTATTTAAAATTATTGTTTCTAACCTGAGTGTGACCGGCTCACAAAATATCACCAGTTCTTGCATTGCAATTCCTAATCTGTTTAGCTACGCGTGAGCTGAATTGTTCTCTTATCGCACAACCATCCCTGAACGTTGATTTCTTTTCAATTCCAAAGTTTTGAAAAATTCGTGCGTATTTCCGTAAGCTTTCGAGTGTGTTTCAAAAGAAACAATGGACTAGGGCGCCACATAAGCATGTCCATGTCCGGTTAGATTTTGAGATTTTATAGTCGGTGGTAAACTTGGATGAAGGAAAATTACTATGGAAAATTCGTAATAATAATAATTTCTTATTAACATGTCTAAATGGCTTTATTTGAATCATGTTTGATATTAAACGATGGAGTAAACTTTCAATCTGTTTGTTCACGTGCTTATATATTGTTTTTATAAAAGTGTTATGTACAAAATTTGTATAAGAGGTTTTAGAAGTTGTTTTAAGATAAATATGTATTAGACAATCAGTTCCAGAAAGTTTATATACATGCAAGCCGTACTTTTTTTACTACAAAAAGAATTCAAGAGGTTCCGATATTAGAGTTCGAAGCTAATTTCAGTCTTTACCAGAGTAAATGCATTTTGCCGTTTTCGATTCTAATTTTAATCAATCTTTCACATTTATACTCGAATATTGTGATTTCAAGGATAAGTTATGGACTCCATGTCGACGGGCTCTTCCAGCTGCATTATAATACAAACCAAAGGATTCATGCACCCAAATAATGCCAAATGTGGGCAACACAAAGTAACATGTAATCAAACTGGGATGGTAGTTTCCACTCCATGGTACTTGACAAATGGTCGTTTCCTATGATAGAATAGACCTGGTGGTAATGTGTTGGATATGTGTAATAGATCTAATCTGGATTTTGATGAACACAAAACCTGCTCTTACGTTTCCAACGATCTAATCTAGTGCGCAAGTGAAAGCTATATCAGATCAGATGTAAGCTGAATCAGATACGACGTAAGCCGAAGGAGATCAACTGCGAACTGAAGCAGTACACTGTAGTAGATCAGCTGCGAGCTGAAGAAGAAACACTGTAGCAGATAAGCTGCGAGCTGAAGAAGAGCACTGTAGCAGAACAACTGCGATTTGAAGAAGAGCACTATAGCAGAACAGCTGCGAACTGGAACAGTACACCGTAGCAGATGAGAACTGTGAACCGGAACGGTATGATGTAGCAGATCAAATCAGACCAGAGCCGCAAACTGAAGAAGTACGCTGTAAGTACAGAGAACAGTTCAGCAAAGAAGAAGATCAGTGAAGAAGCATCGATCAGCTTAGAGGCGTTAAGATTAGGAAATACAAGTAGGAATATTTTAGCAAAACACCTCAAACAGCTCAGAGCTGTATTGTGCAGAAAAATGAAGAAACGAAATAGCTCAAAGGTCTAAACTGGAGTAGTACAGTGCAGATCACAGCAGAATAGCTCAAACATCTTAGAGCTGTATAGGGAAGAACACAACAGCTCAGAGCTATACAAAGAAGGTCGAAGTAGATCAGAGCTATACAGTACAGAGCAAAAACAGCTCAGAGTTATACAAAGCAGATTAGAACAGCTCAAAATGTACGAAGCAGATTAGAGCAAAACAAACCTGTAGAAGCAGAATAGAATAGCTCAAAGCTATACAAAACATATTAAAGAAAAACAAAGCTGTACGAAGCAGAATAGAATAGAAGATAACTAGAAAAGCTTAGAAGGAGCTTCGTATCAAACATATCACAGACCAGCTCAGAGGAACAGCAAAGAATAAAATTAGATTAGAGCAATATGAAGATGAAAGAACGTACTGAAGCACTAATAAAAATCAGCTTAGAGGTCTAAGCTGAAACAACAGAGCTAGTCCAAGCTGGAACAACACAGACATAATCAGAACAGTGCTGAAGCAGCTCTGAGCTGACGAACTGGAATCTTTGTCAAGATCAGCTGAGATCTGAATTAACTGAAGCAACACAGACCAAATCGTAGCAGAAATAGCTCAGAGCTATATGAAGAAGTAGAACAGCTCATAGCAAAAGACAGCCCATAAAACAGCCTCATGAACAGCTTCAGATTAGAGCATATAAATTATCAGAACTGAACGTGAGAAGTTCAGTTTGGGAACATCTAAACTGAAACAACAAAGCAATAATAGTTAGACATGTACATAACAGATTAGAGCAGAACAGGAATGAATGAAGCAGCTTAGAGCTTTACGAATAGATTAGCTTAAAGTTTAATAGAGTCGATCATCTTAGGGCATATTAGAACAGATTAGAACAAGAACAACTTAGAGAATAAAAGCATAAACAACTCAACAGCAGAAAGATTCATATTAGAACAGTTTAGAGAAGATCAGCTCAGAACAACTTAGAGCTTAGAACAGATTAGATCGGGTGATCAACTCAATTAAGCAGTTCGGACAGAATCAACATAGTATATATATCAGTTCAGAGTGAATAGCTTAGAGCAGAAACCGTTCAGATAAGCTGAGAGCATCTAAGCTGGAGCAGTACAGAACAGAATATATCATATCATCTTAGAGCAGTTTAGCACAGAAAAGTCAACTTATAATAATATTCTGAAATCAGTGATGATAAAATGGTTCTATCCATTTAGTTTTTCATATTAGAACCAAGCTGAGTAAGCTCAAAAGTTTCGGACGAAAGATAAGCTGATATATAATCATAATTTCAGGAGCCGTTTACGGCAATGAGCTTGATATGATGTGTTGACATTTCAAGATTTCTTTATAGTCGTTGGGACAAATTTTTCAACCAAAGACCGTGGATTGTGTGCTAAAAGAAAAGAAGTATTTAATGGAAGACATGCGGAGTACTATACAGCAGACAAATCCCTTTGAATCTATACAACGTATCTGCAGGAATCATTCTTTACCGTTGAATCCAAAGAACATATATTTTGAAGAAGCAGACATATAGAAGATATACAAGAGAACAATATCATCTAAGACAACAACATCGATCATAACGACATACCAGAAATGGTCGCACCTAGGAGATCCGAAAGGGTTCCTAGGGCTCCTGAGAGATATGGTTTTCTCCTTGAAGATGATCGAGGTGATCAAGTTGTTGGATCTGATCCAAGAACTTTCAAGGAGAAAATTTTCGATGCAGATTCTAATTTGTGGCTTGAAGCAATACAATCTGAGTTAGACTCGATGCATGCTAAACCAAGTTTGGACTCTTGTTAATCCTCCCGAAGGAATTGTTCCTATTGGGTGTAAATGGGTATACAAGAGGAAACTTGGGCGTGATGGTAAGGTAATGACCTACAAGGCACGACTGGTCGCGAAAGATTACACTCAAAGGCAAGGTGTTGACTATGATGAAACCTTCTCGCCAGTTGCAATGTTCAAGTCAATTAGAATCCTGTTAGCCATAGCCGCATGGTACGACTATGAGATATGAAAAAATGGATGTGAAAAACTGCGTTCCTTAATGGGAACATTAAGGAAGAGATCTATATGACGCAGCCTGAGGGTTTCACATCCATAGGAAGTGAGCAAAAAGTATACAAACTTCAAATATCGATCTACGGTCTCAAGCAAGCATCAAGAACTTCGAACCTGAGGTTCGATGAAACGATTAAAGAATTGGTTTCATCAAGAACCCCGAGGAGCCATGTGTGTACAATAAGCTAATTAAGAATGCTGTGAAATTCTTGTACTTTATGTTGATGACATTATACTCATTGAGAATGATAGAGGAGTTCTACAGTCAACTATGACACGTGTGCCATATGCCTCGGCAATAGGTAGTATTATGTATGGCATGATCTCGACTAGACCGGATGTCGCATATGCTCTGAGTGTCACGAGCCGCTACCAGGCCAACCCCGGCCAATTGCATTGGAAGGCTGTGAAGGATATTCTTAAGTACTTGCGAAGGACTAAGAATATGTTCATGGTCTATGGGGGTGGTGAATTGAAACTGGAAGGCTACACTGATTCTAGCTTCCAGTGTGACGTGGATGATTCGAAGTCAATCTCTGGATTTGTATTCATGCTCAATGGTGGTGCTGTCTCTTGGAAGAGTTCCAAGCAAGACACCATCGCAGATTCAACCACTGAGGCTGAGTACATCGCAGCATCAGCTGCTGCTAAGGAGGCAGTTTGGATAAGGAATTTCGTCCAAGAGTTGAGCGTCATTCCTAATGGAGTTGGTCCAGTCCCGGTGTACTGCGACAACACGGGTGCCGTTGCGCAAGCAAAGGAGCCTAGGTCTCACCAAAGATCCAAACATATACTGAGGAAATACCACATAATCCGGGATATTATGGCTAGAGGTGACATAGCAGTTGAGAGAGTCGCCTCTGTGGATAACGTTGCTGATCCACTTATGAAGCCCTTGCCAGGACCCTTGTTTGAAAAACATCACGAAACAATGGGACTACGTCTGATGAGTAGTTGGCTTTAGGGCAAGTGGGAGATTGTTAGAGTAGATGCCCAACTAGCCAACTTGTGGCGTGTGGGTTTATAGACTCTTGTATATGAAAATCTTTATATATGATATTCGCATTTATTTATGGCGTTCTTTACTTTCATTGTGTTGTATGATGATTAACAATTGCGTTGAGTAAAGACCTAGAATGCACTATAGTGTATGTTAGATGTGATAGTGGGTATGACGACTATCATGAAACACATCTAATAGTCACTGTGTATTCTGAATTAGTTCCTAGTCGATTGGGCCGTCAAAATGAGGATAAGGCCGCCCGAGCTCGAGACTAGTATCTGCGATGCGAAGTACCATGTTTCATTGGTAGGGAACATTGTGATGTTTTGAGCATGCAGATAGATAGTGACCTGGTGATCTATCGAACTACCCTCGTTCGGACTTTCCAAGTGGTTACCATTTATCGAGTGGATAAGCCCGAGGTCTTGGTTGTACTGATTAGTCCTCACGACTCGAAACTTCATTGAGACTCTACATGATAGGCGTCTCACTTTGACCCGTTTGCCGACTCATTTGGGTCATTAGGCGGCGGGATTGGGTGAGACCCCGATGCATGTAGGAGTCGATGTATCGTTGTCGAGGATTCACCGCTCGCAGACATGCGTGGATATCCTATGCTATCTGAGGAGATAATAGTGTATAAATCTCTGGCCAGAGTACTAGAAGTGTTTTAGGTAAATGGGTTTACCTAGTTACACTCGCGATGTCACTATTCGATCTCCAAGATGTATGCATAGCTATCGGATCTATAACGACTCTCGATTTACCAATGGTCGTTGATCTGATCGGGATATATGGATTGAAAGGACCGTACTGTACGCTAACCACGACCAACTGGTTCTTGCAGGAACTATCAGTGATACCTAGGGGATCATGGGGCGATGTTTCTAGACGCTCTTACCATGATCCGTTGGGCAAGTCCGGAATTGTGATTCCGGAGCCACAGTGGTTGTGCGCCCACGGCTAGCTGTATCCCTGAACCATTGAGGGTCACACAAGTACTGGATTCGAGATTCCCGCATGGATACTGAGCTCAATGTGTTGAGCATAGGAAGAGGATTTTTGGAAGTGCGACTTCCTAAAAGTCAACAGGGGTCAAATCGGGATTTGCCGCTGTTGAGGGGCAAAACGGTCATTTTGCAATTTAGGGTTAGATGATCTGAAAAATTGTTTTTCATATCATAACATT